>JADGIL010005187.1:0-13377 GCA_020352625.1 Cactoblastis cactorum | reverse complement strand
TAAAAAAAAAAAAAAAGTCGTCGACGTATATAAAATTTTGTCAAAACTGCTTCTAAAATCAAAACTACTAGGTCAAAATGGATAAAATTTATATGGGACCCAATGGCAAACATTCTGCGTCGAATAAAAAAAGAATTACGTAAATTGGACCAGAAACGTCGGCGTAATCGATGTACATACATAAAAAAACAAAACTATCCGAATTGAGAACCACCTCCTTTTTGAAGTCGGTTTAAATCTGTGTCATTGATGTTTCTAATTAAAAAAAAAGCAATTGGCGGCTTAAACTATATTTAAATTCCCCATTTCTAAGATGTGCTTTCAGAGACTGCTATTAAAAAGTGCACACAGAGTTATATGAACTAGACCGCGTTTGTCGCATCGTCTGTACAGAAAGCAAGAGTGCCATTATTTTTCTATCGATGAGCGATTTGGTTCGCCCAGCCCGCTCATTTGAGTTTTTTTGACAGCGTGATATGGAATTGACATTGTCTTCTTATTTTCTTGTAGCAATCAAACTTCACTATAAAGCTTATTTTTGCCATTTTGGAGTGTTAGTTTAAATCATTTTATAGTTAACAATTTTATTATTTCATTTCGCGCGTGTCACGTCACTAGTTTTTTTTTGTTTTCGTCTGTAGTATGTAAATTTTAATAAAAATCAAGGGGCCTATATGGTTCTATGTCTTGACTGCATTTTACATGCGAAGTCTAAGTGCGAAGTACATACAAATTTTTTCTGTGCCTTCCGTGTATATAGCCAATAAAAAATATTAACTAAACAGCAATTTTACCAGATCGTTCTTGTCTGTCGATTCAACCTATCAGTCTATTTTAAAGCGGTTTTTATGACTAGACCAACGCTAAATGTTTATAATATCGATCCGATAAATACGTTTATTTTACTGTTGAAACAGTTTAGCTAATAGCCCTAACGTCAATTATAAAAAAACATTAATTTAAATTTGTACAAGAGTTGTTTGCAGGATTTATTACATATCATTACATTTTGTTCCACAGTTATGGATATAATTGAAATAATTTTAAATTGTTTATATGGTGTTATAAAATATATATATTTTATAACACCTCGGGTTATCTATAATGATGAAACTTCAGAATAAATAACAGTGTAGATGTAGCAACAAGGAACTTTATTAAGCCATTTGCTAATATTTTTTTAGAAACCATAGCATATTTTACAATGTTGTATTCGTGAGCGATCTACCCAAGATAACATTTTTTTAAATTTAATATTTTTAGGTACTGAGATCGAAAACAGTCACTTTTGAAAAAAAAGACATTATTTTTACATATACATATAGAAGATACATTTTTTTAAAATGCCCCTTTATCTATTCTATGACCCATGTTTCCATCGTAGGTAGTATCGTGCACGATGCAAATTTTATACATTATGTACACAATAATAATAATTTTGTATATATTTATAATAAATAAATTTAATTATTATTAATAAAATGTCTTGTTAGGGTTGTAAAATGCCGGAAAAATACTTTACCATAAATTATTACGATTTACGATAAATGTTTGGATAATAGGTTTCGTCATCTACAGACAAATTGTACATTTTCATTAGATTGATTTTCTTATATTTTTTCTTAAATATCTCCCATGTATGTACAGACATAGATCAGTTACAATTTTATTGTTTCTTTTATTATATTAATATCCATTAACTTCAGATACTTTCAGCAGACTAATTGAAAGTAACCGACACTTTACAACCCTATGTCTTGTAACAGACGTAACGCATAAGCCAGAAAAAAGGCGGGAAAAGGCGAAGGCATGGGTAGTTATGCAATATGCATATTTATTATCAAGATAAACACGATTTATAAATCTTCAATTATATTTGCAACTAGAGGCCGCCCGCGACTTCGTCCGCGTGGAACCCCTATGAAATTCAATTAGGAATCAATCCCGCGGGAACTCCGCGATAAAAAGTATCCTATGTCCGTCTCCTGGCTCTAAGCTACCTCCCTACCAATTTTCAGCCAAATCTGTTCTGCCTTCTTGAGTTATAAGTGGTGTAACTAACACGACTTTCTTTTATATATATAGATTATTTTATATATATAGATTATAATACACACCTATAACTAGTAATATGGATGTTAAAAGTTTCCCAGTGCATCAGAAAAGAACAAATTTCTGTACTGATATCCCTCTTGACAGAGTTTGCTATCAGAAGACGCCATTTTTTTAAATAAAAAGAATAATAATTGTAAGAATGTTCCGCCAATATATAATAAAAACCAAAGAAGTTGCAAAAATAACAAGCAATTGTATATAACTATTGTTTCAAATAACAACTGTGGTTCGTTTGTCTGACTGGACCGATTTGGCTATACTTATTTTGAAAGTTCAGAGAATCTTTTAAAGGCAACGCTCCTGTGACCNNCCGCGATAAAAAGTATCCTATGTCCGTCTCCTGGCTCTAAGCTACCTCCCTACCAATTTTCAGCCAAATCTGTTCTGCCGTTCTTGAGTTATAAGTGGTGTAACTAACACGACTTTCTTTTATATATATAGATTATAAAGAAAAATATCAATTTTAAGGAAAATAAAGAGGATATTTGAAATTGAATATTTTACAACCATTAAATTTCTATGTTGGCATGCCTTCAACATATTCTCATCATTAATCTTCTATCTGGCTTTTGCTTTGAAATAACAGGTTAATCTCAGAATTCAAGCAGGCTTTAAGGTATCTTACAATTGTATGTATTAAATAGGGTTGTACAATTGGTTAAAAGGTGATTATAAGATAAAATAAATGTCCACAAAATAAAGTCATTAGCTTTGTTTAAATACTAATTTAGGATACTAAAATATTTTTGATTGCAAATAAGGCCATATTTAATATAAAACAAAATTATTCACACAACCTATGTTTATTGTATCAATCCCAAAGATATATTTTGTTTTTGATATTTAATACAAGTATTTAATTTGACATGTTTCCTACAACCCTATTAAATACTTTTACAGAATAAATCATGTATACCTTTGGACATCAAACCTAATCTATTCCAGTCTTAAATCTCAATGTCTTTGGTACAAAATTCAAAAGAAATTAGATTAGCTGTTTATTTTTAAATAACAGCCATTTATTGGTCCCATCAGACCTTGTATTTAAAGATGACAATACAAAACCACTCCTTGTCCAAAGGTATATTTACTATTACTGCCAAATTCCAATAACTATCTCGACATAATAAATACAATTTCGAGAATATGTGTAATTTATTAATCTTATTCAGAAAACCCGCATTTGGTTGTATTGGGAAAATAATGAATATCATAAACTTTTTTTTGTGATCCATACAGAGTTAGCAATTTTAAATAAGAGGTAGTATATTTAAGTATATGATGCCCAGAGGCAACAAGAGACAATAAGCAATATTGTTTGTGAATTTGTAGTATTTGATACTTTGGATTGGTGCACAGAGCATAGAAGGCCGCTCACCCGCTGTCGAGCGGCCGCGATTCTATGCTCTCTGGGTTGGTGGTATTTTTTTTTTAGAATAAATCTTTATTATATTTCCTATGGTTATATAATATTAAAATACAGTTTTACATCACTTTTCTGCTCAAAATATTTATAGTGGAATTTGGTCAGAAAAATACAATTCAAATTAAAATCACATAGAAAAGCATTTATTATTTCTGTAATTAATAACCCTGTATATTTTAGAAATCAGTTTAGTTTACAAAATGAAATAAAAAGACATGTTAAAGATTGATTGCCTGTATATATACATATAATTTTTTTAAATGTGCATACAAATAGCAGTATCCTACTCAGCTCAATATACAAGACATGAATCAAAAGTATGTACAATAATATTTAAAGCTTTCAGAAAATTTAAATATTCAAAAAGGAATGGATTGTAACCATCTAAATTAAGTATAATATCCCAGCAAAGTCTTTTTAGTAAATTATACTGAATTATAATGCTGATTTTAGTATTTACAGAATCGACATATGAAAATTAAAAGGCTTTTTTTTATGCTCACAACCCTACATATTAAGTTTTTAATTTGCAAGGATAATTCAATTGTAGGTCTTCGTAACAACCTCTCCTGTTCACACAATAACATTATATCCAAAATGTAAAAAGAAACATCTATTTGTTTTATTGGTACATCTTGAAACCCAAGTAGGGTTAAGTATTTTTATATCACCAACATTCTTACACTCTTATGTACATTTGAATATTTGGGTAGTGATTAATAAGTAGTATTGCCAACGTTTTTTTGGAAAATCTACATCCTAAACTTACATTCTAAGAACTTTTTTGCATTCTATAAAGCCAGGAAATATTTTAAAATAATGAATGGAATTTATGACTCACAACTCAGTTTGTTCTATGTTTAAATAACCATATTTTACACGAATGGAATGAGTTGGTAACTTGTGAAATTAGATACGGTTTACTATCTTTTAATTCAATGATTTTACTGTCAACCAACAATATAGTAAGGATACCTAAGTGGAACAGAAATTTGTAACCAATAATTATAAAATAGTTCTGGGCTCTACTAGTGACATTTTTATTGTTTTCTTTTACAGTTATATTAGGCATCTTGTTGACAAGTCAAAATCACAGATCATTGTCAAAGTGGCCACAATAAAACCATACCTTTTAAGAGCTGGCCCATAAACTTCAAGCTATTTTAAATACTTATGCATGCACTTCTGTAAAGCTTCCATAAGAGCCACAAATTATCAAATAACAATAATATTGATAATAAGAATGATTCATTAGCAAATAGCTCTCCAGTAAAAATTGTACACAACTTTCTAAAACAAAAGCAACAAGTTCACTCATAATAAATCATAAAATATAAATTATAAACTAAAACGCTCATTTATCTAAATAGATTCACACATCCAGCATACCATTTACATTTTAAACATTTACAAATTAAAGCTTTTGAGTATGCACTGAGGGCTTGAGCTCGTGTGCTCGGCCGCCCCAGTCCAGCCGGTAGCTACGAGTCCGCCACGAGATCTCCGGGCTGAGGAGTGCCACGGCCAACACAAATGGTGCACAACACTCACTCCACAACCAACCAAGAAGGAACTGAACTTTCGTAAAGGGGGGTGACCCATTTTGCACTGAACGCAGCATCAGCCAGTCTGATAAGAACCACACCAAAACATGCACCAAGAAAAAGGGCAAAGGTTCTGCACCAAATAACTGGCCGGCCGCCCACGCAGCGCCCGCGCCCAGCGGGAGGCACTCACTAATCACTTCTAACATTGTTGTAGCTGGGATCATAGCGATTCGCAGCCGTGCCCAGCGCGTGAGACGCGCTTGAAGAGCGCCCACTGAACGGATCCCGCTGTTCTGGAGGGCTGGCAACGACGCGACCCTCATCTTCCACCCGCGCGATACTATAGCCTGAGCTAAAAAGTAGTCTTCCGCTAAATAGTCGGCAAACGCCGCCAAACCCCCCACGTCATCCAGAGCGTCCTTCCGCACCAGTGACGACATCCCGACGTGACAATTGATGCCGAGAAGTTCAGCGGCGAGGTACATCCGCGCCTGCGCGGTACCGAAATATACCTTCTCGTACACCGCCGCGAAGCCTTCAGCGTCACAAGCGAACGGCATCTGATGGACGATCGCGACGTCGTCCCGCAAATGCTGCACCATATCCAGCAGTGTATCTTCCCGCATACGTATACCGGCGTCGCTCACTAGTACTAACGAGTACTTCGCCGCCAGATACGCTGGCTGCATGTTGTTTATTTTAGGGTTCACTCCAACTCGCTTCCCACCTTTGAATAATCTCACATCTACATGTGGATATTTCGGCTCTAGAGTTTCCGTCACCAATAGAGCTGCGGGGTCGTCTTTGTTCTCGACACAAAATAGTAACTCGTAAGTGGGGTAATCCAGTGTAAAGAACGTCTCCAGGTTAGACAGCAGATTAGGATCGATGCCGGTGAGAGGTTTGATGATCGAAACGCCTGGATACGGCTGCTCAGGCGGAGAGCGGTCTACTGTTCTGTGTAACTTCCATTTAGAATATGAATAAGCCATTATGTGAAGAAGCCACAGACACACCCAAGCCACCATAAAAAATATGGCGAAGCCGTACACTGTATACACCATAGACATCATAATTGTAAAAATTTAATGTTATTCTTTCGTTCGGGCCACATAATATCGACTAGTTTAAAGTACGAGACGTGCGCCACTTGTCACGACGCTAACTATACTCTGACTAAACTCAAAACGACGATAATACTCGTTATGAGCAACACATGAACGCGCGGACCATTGAGTCATCTTATTAATATGACATAATTTTACTCACTCGTTTCAGAGTTAGATAATAATGCTCGTAATTGCCTAACGTAGCGATTGAAATACTGCACTGTTCCGCTGATCCACCTTTCTTTACTCCAGATTCCCCACCACTGACAAAAGAATTGACAATTTGACAAGTCTGGGTGGATTCTGGAAGACAGAGTTGACAGTCAAGTCGGCAACTTAAACTTTTAAATCGGCAGCAGAAGTGAACCATGCTTTATATTGTCTATTGCGTAGGGTTATTGCATCTTTTGTCGAATGTGAATTATATTTCTTATACAATCTTATATAAAATTAAATTTCAAACACTACAATTTATATTACAAAAAATAATATATTACACATATTAATATATTATTACACATTAATAAATTACATATATATGTATATAAAAACACCAGAGACAAACAGAAAAGTACTTTCTTTATTTCCGTGGTGTAATGTGAATTGTGCCAACTTAAGGAGATTAATGACAGCTTATTTTTGTTTTCATTTCAAATTATTTCGCGGGAAAAGAGATTATATGATAATTTTACTTGAAAATTTATTTTCCATTATCTTTTCACAATAATGGATGTCAATGAATTGTTTTTAAAACTTAATAGTTTACAAAATTATATTGACATCACAAAACATGTGTCTAAGAAGTATAAAAATGCGAAAATACAACTGAACATGTCAACAGTACTTTCGTTGAAAAAGGCTCGTTATTTAGAAATTGAGGTGTGAATATTATTATTTATTTATCACTACTATTTAGTTGTCATAGTTGTTATTAAAACCAAATCACAATTTGCCTCCCTTTATCCAATTGTCTGGGGTCGACGCACATAGCCTGATTTTTCTAAGTATCTGTCCTTAAATCATAAACTCTGCCATTTCAAACTTTCTCCCAAATATCATTTTTATCAGTTATGATAATTAAATGTTTTTTCAGTATTTTAACGAGTGCAACGGCCACGGAGCTGCAGTTATCATTATCCAGAAGCTCTTGGAAGTTGGCCGTTCTAAAACATGGGGTCTTCTTGGCAAGGAACTTGTGTCCCTACTGCAGCACTGGTTGAATTATACAAGAAAACATCTCATTCTCAGGAAAAACTGGTGGTCATTCATGAATCAGCTTCTCAAATTTGTAAAGGTTAGTAATTCATAAAAAAGTATGAAGTATGACCTCAGTTATATTAACAGTATCAAACCTGAAATAATCAATCATGTCAAATCAGACAAGACACATTTTACATATACATACATATACTTTAATTATTTTTGAAGGTTCCATTTTTTGTTTGTGTAATTAAAAATTACCTTTATCATTGTCCTTTTTAAATTTTAATTATGAGGTACTTATTGTATATATATAAATTGTTTTTATACATGGTGTAATTTTGTTGTATTTCTTTTATAAACTCAATTTTCTGTGACATGACCGTTTCCTATTATTTTTCTATAACAAAAAATATTTATTTCAGTAAATGATTAATATCTATGGTATCTTAGTAATCTTGAACTTATTAACATTAGCAGTTATTAACAGATAGCCTAAAATGGCTATCAGTGACAAGGGCCTATACACTAATCTAACATGTTACTATAATAGAGATAAGATTAGTCAATCTTCAAATAAATCAAATATTGATGTATGACCATTCCAATATCTAATCTGTTGGCAATATTTACATTATTATGATTTTTTATTTATTTCTTGTGTTAATATCTCATTTTGAATTTAAAAAGAGGGAATGCGAAGGAATATTTAATTTATAAATATTGATGAATTATTATAATTAAGTATTCCCACATACATAGATTGTAAAAGTCAATTCAAGGAAAGGGCTTAGCTAGGGATTCTTTTAAAGGCAAATTATTAAGGCTAGCAACCTGTCAATTTATCTGTTACCTATATATAGTCTATTATATAAGGTATAAAACCATGATATTGTATCTGTATAATTTAGTGTACCACTTTTTTAATTTATTTATGTAATAATTGAATAAAAAAATTCCAGGAGCTGAGACTGAAAGACTGTTCATTACCAGACTTGTTAGTTGAGAGCACAGCGGAGCCCCTTCTAGACCTTGCCACTAAGACCGAGGTGGATGTCTCCCAGCGGTTGGACATCTTGTACGCACTCAACTTGTGCTGTGCTGACTCCAGCAGAGAAGTACGGTTCGCTACAAGACATCATTTGGAGAGCTATTTGTGAGTTTTTAGTACTTTTAAATTTATATATTTACTAAACGATATATGACTTTGTCTACCCCGTAAGATAGAGGAGTGATATAAATCGATTAAGTATTTTTTTAAAACTATATGCTATATATTTAAAGCTATATATAATGTATATTATTACATTAATATTTTTCTATGATCAACAAGAAAGAACTAAATTCAAAGTTCTGAACAAAACCGAACAAAAGTATGTCCTCACTTGATGACAGTTGCTATGATAATTTCTACAAACTTTCATTCCAGAATCGTGTATGAGAAGTTGAAATCATGTCAAACAAACGCAGACTACTTGAAGTCTGTTCATTTACTGTCATTGATAAGCGAGCAGTGTTTTGCCGAGGGCACTGTTTTAGCGGGATTGTGCGTCTAATTGCTTATCGTACGTCGATGATATTCCAGCGTGAAGCTGTCTAGCCTCCTGGCGGGCTGCGGGCACGCGGCGGCGCAGTGCTGCATGCTGGAGACGCTGGTGCGCTGGCTGCTGCCGCGGCAGAGCTCCGCCGTGCGGCGCGCGGCCGCCGCGGCCTGGTTTCCGGACGCCCTGTATCGCAAGGAGGCAGTCGACATCTTCCTAGAACGGCCGTGGCAGAACTTTTATCAGGTACTAACTTTGATTGTTTGTTTGTAAAGGAAATACTGAACCGATCATGAATATTTTTTCACAGTCTTAAAGCTACATTGTTCAGGAGAGCTGTTATTCTGTATATGTATATGGCGAATATATTTAAAATTTAAAGTAAACACGATAAAATATTTTCAGGATGCACGAGACTTCATAAACGCCCAAAACCAGTCTCCAGGTGGTGTCACTTCCGCCATCTACCTGCAACTCACGATCGGACCCCACACAATTGAAGTGAGTCTCCTCTGTTGACGTCAGTGGCGTATTGGTTAACATTCCTGTTGGGGTCGATTCCCAGTGATGGAGAAATCATATTTTTCCGACTTGACCTTCTAGTCTCCGAGTAAAATGACTGTAACATACGAATTAAATTACAGACAGACAGACGGACAAACGAAATAACAAGGATTTCGCCATGGTATCCTAAAAATTCGAAGAACTTGACCAATTAAATGATAAATGCATGAGTCATACTTTTATTATCGTTTCATTTGTAAAGGTCAGTGTGTAGGCCGTCGCTGATTCGATCATTTGACTCTCAATGATGTAATAATGTTGATAAGACTTGGAATTGGGTTGTTCTAAAGGTCAATGAATTTTTATTCGTAGTATTTTCAGGGATCATCTCCCGTGATTTACGTTACGTAATAAAATTTATTTTTTTGTATGAATTTGGGACCTACAATTGGCTTTTTGTGACTCATTCTCTTATTTTATTTTTTTAAGATTATAATCGCTGTTGGTTCTCCCTGAAAATGTAAAAATAAATAAGTAGACGGCAATGTTTTAAAAATGCGTATGTACTCGTATACAGTGCTCGGCAATGCATGACTTTTTTTTTTTAGAAAATTTGAGTGCGTTTGTCCTCAATCTTGCCTGATGGGAAGCTACGATGAGATCTAAGGTTGTGCACGCAAGCTCAAATAATGCCTGTTCACTCTTGCCTTGAAAATCCCTTAATATGCACTTGCCTTGATATNNTCACCGGACGGAGCATGACGGTTGACAACCGCCACTCAGGCGTCGGTCTTCTGTGGGAGTGTGGTACTTCCCCGGACGAGCCGGCCCATTCGTGCTACAGGCTAAATATAAGCCTGTAGCTGGCTCCACACCACCACAAGCAGTGGCACCACACCACCACCAGTAGTGGCTCCATACCACTATAGAAAACTCTTGCCTGACTCCTGGCTGTACATCGACTCTGTTTCAAAGAGCATCACAATTTTTAATTGGGACTATCTTATGCCCGCGACATCGTCCGCGCGTAACAATTAATGTCAATATCTCGTGTTCTTAGCGGTGTATCAAGGTGACACAAACGCTGTATTTTAATTTAGTTCTTTAATAATACAACTGTGAAACCGCATTTTTTTATGACAGAGTGTGGCAAACGAGCAGGCGGGTCACGTGATGTTAAATAATCACCGCCGCCCATAGACACCTGCAGCACCCGGGGGGTCGCACGAGCGTTGCCGGCCTTTAAAAGCCGCATCAAAATCTATTCAGTAGTTTTTGCGTGGTTCACGTACAAATAGACAAAAATGCTAAAAAAAGATCGTTTCGGCTTCTATGGGTCCTAAAAAGACGCATGTTTTCCTCCATGCACAGACAAAGCTCGAATACAGTTTTATTATATGTATAGATATTAATTTTATTTTTTTTAAATAAAGATTACCTTTTTGTTATATTTTTTTTTGTATTTTTTTGTAATTCTCCACCAGTGCTCGGCAAAGCGTGACTCCTGGCTGGACATCAACCCGGCCACCAAGAGTATAACGATTCTTCTAGAACCGCGCCTATCGGACGCCCTGCAGCTGCCGGCAGCCTGTCTGCACACCCTGGTCGTGGATCACGATGTGGTGGAAAATGTGAAGCTTGCCAGGTAAAATATATTTATTATACATATTTATATTTTTATATAGGGACAAATCATACAAATTGAGTACTACATACATATAGTTATTACGAGCTTTTGCCAAAAAAAGGCTTACTAACATTTCAAGGCCGGCAACGCTTCTGTGACCTGCCAGGTATTTCAGGGGTCTATGGGCGGCGGTGATCACTTAATATCACGTGACCCGCCTGCTCATTTGCCTCCCTATTTCATAAAAAAAAAACTTCCAAGTAGAATGTATGGCGAATGGAAACGAAAAACGTCCCTGTCACTACTTTTTTAAAGATTTATTGTAAATCTTTAAAAAAGTAAGTAAGGGTCATTCTCATCACAAGTTTAGGTTACTGGGAAGTACCATATTCTCACCAAGATCTTTTTTTATGTAAGAGGGAGGCAAACGAGCAGGCGGGTCACTTGATGTTAAGTGATCACCACTGCCCATAGACTACTGCAACACCCGCGGGGCCACACAAGCGTTGTCGGCCTTTAAAGAGAAAAAGGGAGAGCGGGGAAGTTGGGCCTCCGGCTCTCCCACTCACCGGCTGATAGCCGCCATTCAGGCGTCGGTCTTCTGTGGTAGTTTGGTACTGCCACGGACGAGCCGGCCCATTCATGCTGCAGGCTAACAAAGCAAGCAGCAGGCTCCACACCACTACGAATAAACTGGAATAAATGCATTTTTCTTTTTAATTTATTGTATTGCACTTGTAGAGAGGCGTCAGAAGTAACTTTATCAGTCGAGGTATCACGTCCATTACACGTGTACCCCTCGCTTCAGGAAGTGGGGGATGGGGGGGAGGTCAGTGTCGTCATCAGCAAAAGGAATGATTTGAGGAGGATGGATCAAGCTCTCAGGGAGGTCTTTGGAGATAAATATGAGGTTAATTTGTTTTTACAATCGTTATATTTAGGACTAGCTTTTGCCCGCGGCTTCGTTCGCGTCAAATTCAGTAGGGGGATAGAAAAGGGCAAAGTAGCCTATGTCACTGTACAGTCCTCGACTATTTTCACATAAAAAAATCCCACTAATCCGTTGCTCCGTTTTAACGTAAAGGACGGACAAACAAACACTTTCACGTTTATAATATTAGTGTGGCTATCCAATCTTTGGCTCAAAAAGTTCCAAACTAAGAGAGAGAATTTGAGAATTTTATTATTGGATGGCTCGGTTAAAAAAATATATATCCCTCGGGATCCGTATATTTTTCCGGGATAAAAAGTAACCTATCTTTTAATCTATGTAGGTCATAGTCCATGCTGTGCTTTTTATCTAGATCTGTTCGGTAGTTTTTGTGTGATGCACGTACAAACATACAGACAGATAGACAGACAAAAATTCTAAAAACAATCGTTTTGGCTTCTATTGGTCCTATAAAGAGCCTCTATATATCTTATTCTGAAATATCTCCCATGTACAGACTTAGCTCAGTTACAATTTTGTTATACATATGTATAGATATATTATTTTTTATAATAAATACATCATTATACAGATAAACATTAAAGAGCCAGTACAATCAGATTAGGCCATTTGCGATTATGACCTGACCGGGATTCGAACCTGAGACCTCGTGGTTAAGAGGCAAGGATTTTACCACTACGCCAAAGAGTCCGTCATTAATATGGACGAAATCCCGGCAGAGCTGAGTTCACTACATTTACTACATTTCTAAACGACTGATTAACACTTATACAGCTGATTTAATATTTTTTCGTGTTCACCACACGTTAAGCAACGATTATGATCCTATGATCGTCTGTTTAAAGAAGCGTTGTTTGTTCGTCCGTTCAGCACAACGGCTCTTAACCTTTAAGTCCGGGGGGGACCATTTGGCAAACTTTCCGTTATGTCATGGACCACCCAGTTTGACTATTGATTTGGGAGGTAATAATACAGTAAATATGTACATAATTATAAGGTTCTTTTAGATTTGAACGATTAAAAAACGTATCAAATCACTAAAAGCAGTTTATTCTTTAAAGTAAATTCACATGTTGACTCTTGTCGCTTATTTATTGGTATGGCTTGCGGACCACTTCAAATACTTTCAAGGACCACTAGTGGTCCGCAGACCACAGGTAAGGGACCACTGGTTTAGCAGATCAAAGGTAAAAATAGTTATTGTTTACAGGTGCTCATAGACTTCGAGGAGGTGGTTGCGACTCCTCCGCGCGATGGACATAAAAGGATCCTGAGTAGTTCCGTAAGTTCATCTGTACCTGCTGTTTATCGACGCCAGAAATGAATCTTGTCATATCTCGAATGCGTAAGAATGTA
>JADGIL010005184.1:8549-30152 GCA_020352625.1 Cactoblastis cactorum | reverse complement strand
TATTATTTGCTGTCGACTGGTTTAGTTTAATTATATGCTGTGCTGAAATTTCTAGTAACGACCTTTTAAATTTATAGTAACGACGTATCGAAGTAATCCATGAAAATGTGATCATAACATCTCCAAAACTTAACTTTGAAGTATTCGGTCTGATTAATCTACTTAAAATTTGTATTGAAAACAACAATTAATAAATGTTACTCGTTAAAATAGTTATAACAATCCATAAATAATAAAATATCCTGTATAATTGTGGCTTCCATGGCTAAATATACCTTTTAATAGTCATATAATTGGGTACTTGATAGATTGATGTAATTAGGTTTTTATACCTTTATTTGTGTATTAAGTTATCACTACGACACATTCAAAGGGTTAATTCGTAGCACATTCCTTGTGCGAAAAGGTCATTTAAAAATAATGTTTCAATCGAACATTAGGCTAAATAATGTTTTAAAAAAATACACGTGCTATAGAAACACTTTACGATGACACAAATCAAAATATACACAAACTAGAGGCCGCCCGCGACTTCGTCCGCGTGGAAACCCTATAAAATTCAATTAGGAATCAATCCCGCGGGAACTCCGGGATAAAAAGAGCCTTTATGTTATTCTGGGTCTTCAGCTACCTACATACCAAATTTCATCGTAATCGGTTCAGTAGTGACCTACTCACAAACTTTCGCATTTATAATATTTAAAACGCATGTGTATAAAAATAATCTAACGTAATGCTATTTAATTTACAACCCATATTTCACCCCTATGAGAATGCAATTTTCAAAATCCAATCATTGCAATATTATTTTTTAATAATCTATAATTTAAATCTCAAATTTCATGTGTCCAACTTTAAAAATGACTAAGTTTCATACAAATTTGCAACGAACCCCCTTTTCACCCTCTTAGAAATTGAATTTCCAAAAATCCTTTCTTAGCGGACGTCTCCTAGTTACAATCTACCTTCCTGCCAAATTTCATCTTCATAGACTGAGTAGTTTTTGAGATTTCGTGATGAGTGAGTGAGTGTTTTTCGATTTTATATATATAGATAAGCACACTACATATATTTGTTAGTAAAATAGATTAGCTTTTTACCTGATTGTGGCAGAAGGAGGGTTATGTTTTTGGGGCGAATGTATGTATGTATATTTCTATGTTCCCTCCTAGGGCCTAAACTGCTTGAAGGATTTAAACATATGATGTATTTTATATATGATGTATTATATATTCATCATGACTGTGTGAGTGACACTGGGTGAATGAACGAATGACAAAATGAAGGGTTTTCAATAGCGATATATATCTATATACGAAACCCTAAACACATATACCTCAACTAAATATAAATAAATAAGAACTAAATATATTTAAAATTTATTTATTAAAAATATTTTCATTAGTTTTGTAGTAACCTAAATTAAACTTACAACTTTGAAGTAGTGTTTCAATTATGAATACAACTTTAACTACATATATCGTTATATCAACTTCCAAGCATCATGCTACTAAGTATAAAATCTAAGACATCTGTAAATATTTTTAAATGTAGCCGATGTTAAGGACAATCGTCGTACAAAGGGGAAGTATTGTATTGACGTTGGCTTCGTCTTGCTCCGTCACAAAATGGTTCTATAATATTACTGAGTATTATTTACATGTTGTTTACAGTCTTTATACATATAATTTATTTTAAGAGATCACTTCTTGGTATTGAAACCTTCTCCTGTAGGATCTAATATCCATGGATAATGTGCAGGACATTCCATGCAAGTAAACAGACGTAATGTTTCACCCGGCAGCTCGCGGGTGGTTAGGGGACAAGCATTTGGCAAGGAACAGAAGGGTTGTCCTTTGACGTCACATTTTTCTTGCTTCCATTCTTGGAAGTCTCTTAGAGACGATAGTTCTGTTGGGTTTTGCATCCATTGAATAACTTGGATTAGTGAAGTGAAATATACATCATTTTTCTCGAGCATTTCTTCAATGAATTTTATCAGTTCATCTCTAAATTCTTTTTTGGATTTTAGCCATGAAGCATGGAAGTGGAGACCTAGAGGAGCGCGATTGGTTGTGTAGTGGCGGTTGAAGTTATGACGAAGAAGACGACCGAATTGTTCCCCTGTTTGTATGTTAGAGCACGAGTCTACTACGTGGCAACCTGGCAAGGATTCATCGAAGGTTGGGTCATCTCTTCTGTCCAATTCGTTCATTACCATCTCCCAAACAGGATGGCTTCTTGATGGGCAGTTGTGGGCATTCCCGTTACATTTGTGCGGCATTCGGAAGTAAAGAGTATAAGGCCAAATTGGTACACGGCTAAGGGGGGCAGTTATAGACGCATCATAAACAAAGTACTGGTCCGCCATCATTTCGAATTGCTTGTTTCCACCTACACGGAGGTAAGGAGCGCGAACACCGATGATTGATGAATCAGTTATGTTCGCAAATCGTTCCATAATTAGTCGAGCACCGGCCATTTCTGCCAACCAGTCATCATAAGTGCCACTGGTCCAATATTGTGGATCATCTTTGTGAGTAATTGAGAATACAGCAATTTCATGTCCCTTACGATGTAATTCTTGTACAGCTGCATAATTTGTATACTTGTGAGATACAAAAAATGTACCGCGAATCTGGCAGCCATTAGGATTGTGTCTGTTTCCATTGAAAATTTGTTCATATAAGTCAATATTGTCTACGTTAACGGCTCCGTTGAAAGTTATAGTAATCATCTGAGGAACCTGATTGGGCTCTATTCCTCCGGGAATACGAGTGCCGTCAGCTGAGCAGAAGCAGTCAGGAAGAGTACATTGGTTAGGGTCACAATCAGGTGCTCTGTTGGGATCAACGTCAACGGCTGTAACATAAAAATAAATTATATAGTTTTATATATACATTACATTTACTTAAGAATTAAATTAAACTATTTTAAATTAAAGCTGTGTGTAAAATAATTGTATGCTAATTAATGGATTTATGACGATGCCTACATAAAACAGTACCTAATTTATTATTAAACACACTATCTACCATTATATAATAGATCACGTTGATGATCTCAATAACACAGAAAAGCGGTCTACTTACTACAAGCGTTTTCGTCGGATTCGTCCTGGCAGTCTGGTTTTCCATTGCAGAACAATTCTTTTTCTATACAATCTCCACTTCCACAAGCTAATTTTCCATCTGGGCAAATAGGTTCATCAGTCTTGAGAAGAGGAAGAACTTTTCTTGGTTCTGAAATATAATTTGTATCGTTTACAACAGTAAACATCTAAACTTGATTATATTCGTGGGTGCACCATTGAGTTTTAAATTGTTTGTGTGACTTAAAAGTTGTATAAGTGTTGATCGAGTCAGCCAAGAACGGAGAAAAGAGAAGACTTGGTAAAGCATGAGATATAGTTAATTAATAAAAGGTAACAGAAGAGAAGAAAAAGTAAGATTTAGTTATTATGATGACTTAAAGTCACAGTAGAAATAGCAAGGTCAATTAACTGAAAAAAAAAAAGATAATAATGCGAATGATCTGTATAAAATTGTTGATTTTAATGAAATACTGACATTTGTTCTTATAGAACAACGAATTGAGAGAAGATATCATAATATGATGGGCTTGATACAAGCCATACAGATTTCTATATATAGGTACCGGTAAATTTTTAAACATCAGTCAAAATTCTACATAGTCACTTTTATAGTATTTAATTCGAACTAAGATCCAAATTAAATAAACAGTATAAAATTAATTTAAAGTAAATTTTTTTTAATTAATAAAATTGAATGATCAATAAATTGTCTGGTCATAATGAATCTAGACTGATGTTTTATGCGGATTCGCAATCACTGAATGTTAGTATGAACTTAAAAATATATTTACATGAAAGTGAAAGTATTGTTATTAAGGAAAAAAAACAGTAATCCATAACCAATTTTGGTCTTTAAAATCCTAGATTTACATTCATTTGAATGAACTACTACATGCTATTAGGTAATAAATTATTCTAATAATTTAATGTTGAATAAGATTTTGTTTGGAGCTGCAAATGTGACGGTCAACCTTTAGTAATGGAGAGGCACATTAAGAAGAAGAAATGTGATGTCTTAATTTCATTTAGAATTTTAAAAGCTCTGTAATAACAGTTTACAAAATTCGAATAGAAAATCTATTATTATTATTTAGAAAGAAATAAGTTAACTGAAAGTTAGTTATCAGCTCCATGTGTATAATACTTATGATAGTGGAAAGTCAAATACATAATCCAAAACATAATATTTATATAATATCCACGGACATCTTAACAATATTAATATAAGATTTATGTATAAGGAACCAAACCAATCAACACGTACATATGTAGATTTTTAGGAAAATGAAGCAAAAGCATGGTTAGTAAATATTTAGAAACATTAGGAGAGTGGAGTGACAGCACTGTGTGTATTTTTGTCGATTTTCTGTAAATGTGTGTAAAGTGTGTTTCTGTTAGTACCATGTACGTTTTTTACACATAGGTATAAAAAGATTTCTACAGATCCAACAAGACTGTGTATGGAATGGTTACAAAACTTTTAAATTCACTGGATATGAATATTAATGTGCTAATAGAAGAAGACTGAAGGAATTATTCATTAAGATTGGAAATATTCATTTAGAATTATTTTCATCGATTTACCTAAGAATTACAAGATCGTTGTAATAATAAGTATTAAAATGTTTTAAATTATTCTGACTGGTCAAAGGTACATTGCTAGATATAGCATTACGCCAGTATATGTATGATACAATGTATTTATGGAATGTTAAAGCTCAACCATCGGATCGGTCCAGTGCGGGCCGCTCCCAGTCCGGGGCCTCATGCAATACACCTAGAGGTAATCTACAGTGCGACGCGGCCCCTTCACCCAAGCCCAGTTGCTTGCTACGCGCGAATAGCTTCTTATTCGGCACTTACTCTCGAGTTTGTCACAGTTGGTCACTTTACCCTTCCAGTCGCAGGTTTGTTTATCGAGATCGAAAGCCAGTCCAGACGGGCAAGTGATCTGTTTAAGACCTGACCTAGTGCACCTGCGTTGACAAGAAACGTAATTAAAATTAATATTAATAGTCAGGAAGTGGAAATCCGGAAGGCCGTCGACTGTCTTTCGATGTATCTCACATTGATTTCCCGGACGGAAGTTCAGCCCTTCGCATTACCACTTCCTATTATGGTAGAAACTTACTTTCTAATTTATCGCAATTCTTAACATGTGTTTTCCAGTCACAAGTCTGGCGGTCGATATCGAACGCGAGACCACCGGGACAGCGTACCGAGGCGAGCCTGGTGACGCCATTCTCGCCGCCCTGGTCGCACCTGCACACAGCTAAACTCTTAGCCGAGCCGGCCAAGCTCGCAACCATATCATTATTATATTCAAATACATAACCACTCTCATTGTAAATAGACTTATTTGTATATTTATTTTTTGCATATATAATAAATATTATTTATAATAATTGATTTCATTCATGATGTTTTAATTTAATTATAATAAAATTTTGTTGGATATCTTCGACAGCTCTTAAAATTATGAAGACATGCGGCGAGCTACAGCCTTAAAAGAGTGTGTGAAGGTCATCAACTTACACAAGACATTTTGTAGGTAAGCACACACGGCATCGAAAAGTGCAATTCAAACTGGTATTGCAAATATTGTTTTCACTAAACCTCCCGAAAAAGGATTAATATAAAAATGGCAGTGACTGCAAATCTTGTCCTCTGTCTGTGGTGAACTGTTTATGTTTCATATTTCAAGAATTGAGCTAAAGTCGCATTGAAATATCCAGCAACTTATTGTGAATGTGAATATTAAATATTGCACAATATTTATATTCGTGTCTCGTCAGATCGTGTTCACAGACGGCCATTTTGTAGCTAATGACAGTTAACGATTGACGCAAAACAAAATGAAAACTTTATTCGTATGATTTATTTTAGCAAAATCAGAAAAAGATCTATGTATTTATTTAATCAAATAATTGAATGGAATAAGTAATTACAAAGATACTTGATATATTTAATCTAAGCCCGTATATCAATATTTTTGATCTGAATCTAATGACCGATTTGACTGGACAGAAGTGTACAACACTTAAGTTAAATTTCGGACAAATCGGCATATATTTACCTAGATTAATTATTTATATACAAAGACCAAAGGAGTGCTTTGATTAACTATAAGCAAACTACACCTCTTACTGTATGTTTAAAATTGAAATATTTTCTCTAACATCGATATTTCAAATGATAAATATATACTTCAATCAACAATAAATGAATATATGTACATATGAAGAGATTAGTGTGTTTAGCCAATATTTTAAGTTCATACCTGACAACATCTCTGCAGTCTCCCTCCGTGGTGAGGCGGAAATATTCGTCGGCGGGGCGGCCCTCACAGAGCTGCTCAGCGTTCACGTCGTCTCCCGCCGGATCATCCTCCTGCCGTTTCACTCTCGAACTGCTGCTCACTTTAAAAACATTTCATTATATTTTCATTGCTGCACTTAGGTTTATAGCTAAAATTTGGTGTAATTGAAAACTAGAGCTTGCACAAAAGCTAAGTTGAAACCATTTTGTTGGAATAGATTTGTAATCTCACTATTACTTACATATGTATGTTGCTTTTCTACTACTTTGTGAAACTTATAAGCAAAATAAATATTGTCTTTCTTTCTTTATAGCCAACATAATTTAACGAGGTGACCTTTTGTACTACCATAAATGAAGTTACTGCTTTAGCATATTTATTAGGTAACTCGAGTTAACGTAAGCGGTGGTTACAACACTGGATGGAATGTAATACCGTTCCATTGCGGCGTTGAAAGCCGGGCGAGTTTTACGTAGGTATCTTAGTTTATACTTTGCTAAGACCAATTAAATCTCTTACAAAACTGATACAATTAATAATCTTTACTAATACTGTGCTAAGTAATGAAATTCCTAAATTTAGCCAACAATTAAGTAGTAAGTGGAAACTACTTATAGTCAAAGTAAAATCATTGGTTTTGAAGCCTATAATTACTTAGTAGCTTTTTCCGCGGCTTTGCTTGCTTGGAATTTGGTCTGCCACTATTCAAGTCAAATAATCCTACCGTACAATCTTTGTGTAACTCTAATTAGTTTAGGCAGCGTGCGCCAAGATAGCTATCAGAGGGCACATTATTCCCCGACTTAATTTAAATGTATCGTTATATTACAGCCAAAATTAAATAAAATTAATAGAAATTGTAGCCTAATGTTATTTTGATGTATAACCTTTATTACTGTAAAGTTTCATCTAGATCCATCCAATAGATTTTTCGTGAAAGAGTAAAAATACATCCATTCATCCATACATACATTCTCACAAACTTTCGCATTTATAATATTAATAAGATTGCAAACCCAATAACAATAGTATTATAGTACATAGAATTTAAAACAAAGTGTCATTGAAAGTTAAATAGTCGAAAAGAAATCGAGGTCAGCTGAAGTAAACGAGCCACGTCGATAGCCGGCGGCGTGCGGTTATTCTCGAGACGATATTCCTACAGTGGAATGGGTGTAATAATTTTTTTTTTTCAAAATACTATTACATAATATTTGTTAAATATCAACAGCGTATTTTTGGAATTCTTGACGCAATAATTCGGGACTGGATACTTAGAATTTACACTTTTAAAAATGTAATTGATTTTGAGCTTGTAATTTTAATCGAAATAATTCAAATATTTTTAATTTTTAAACGATGAGAGATAATTTAGAAAGTCTCTAAAAGTAGAACGAAAAAATCATAAGCAGTAAAAAATATTCAAGAAATTAAAGAGAAAAGCTCTCTTCAAAGTTGTCTAATTAAATTATATAAAACACGTAATTCAATAATGTATTGTACTTAAATCATCTGTCATGTTTATGATTATGTGTTTAATTAATTTCTGTAATTTAATTTGTTTATTAATGTTGCAATAAAGCAAGTTGGAATATGGCAGGGTACTCACCGTAACAAGCGAGCAACAAGATACCAAGACACAAGCACGCGTGTCGAGCCATGGTGCTCGGCGAGGACTGCCGCTAGCCGTGCGCTGCCAAGAAAGTGCAAGAGGTCTCGCTGCCCCTCTTCACCTTTATATAATCAGGCAAAGCGCGCTCCTACAATTAACCTGAGCCTGGTACAACACAGCCGTCTCGTACGCACTACGTCTCTTCACAATTTAAGTCACCGTACCCCACGCACAGCTTTTAATATCGATACCTATGACGAATTTTAACGATTAACAAAAATGTGATAATTATTGCTCTTTAACTAATATTTCCTATTTGCGTAATGGGATATCATTATTTGCAACAAGTACTTGCAAAGATAGTTAACTTGCTGCTTAATTAAACTTTCAAGATTATCAACCATCCGAAACATAATGCTAGCATTTGTTTCTGCACAATGTTCTACTAGATGGCAGGTATTTAATAAAAAATATATAGGGGTTATTTATAGGACCTATAGAAGCCAAAACGGTTGTTTTTATAATTTTTGTCTGTCTGTCTATATGTTTGTACGTGCATCACATAAAAACTACTGAACGGATCTGGATGAAATTTGGCACAGCGATGGACTATGACCTAGAATATAGGGTACTTTTTATCTCGGAAACAGATACGGTTCCGAACCGAGCTAGGAACTGACAAGATATCAAGTATAGTGGTACTAAGTAATCTACGCGGACAAAGTCGTGGGCATCAGCTAGTTGAAAATAATTTGGAATATTATGTTCCGTTCCGTATTTACCGTGATTAAATACGATTTCTATTTAACTGTTACAAGATGCATATGAGAATGTCAAGAATAGATTTTAATATGATTTTTTTTGTTGTTGAGAAAGCTAAGACAAATTTTTTCAACTTTCATGTATCTATATGTATAAACAATATTATCATACTTTTACATCACTCATTTTTCCTGCAGGGAAAGATAATCGAACTTATTTCTATGCATTTCCACTTGCATAACTACCTAGTTTCCACTAGAATCTTTACTATTCAAGTTCACCGGTTATGAGTACTACTGATGTACCATTTTTAAGAACGTCTACAACTGAAATCTTGACCAATTCTTTTAATTGATCATTAAAAGGATTTATCCATCAAACCACGGATTCACTCACCGTTTAAATTTTTCCTGTACTTCCATAAATATGTTAAGATCGAAATTTTCCCGATTGGTCGTTCTCAAGTTTGAGTATGAAAGAGCAAATTGAAAATGATAATAACTTTCTCATATGATGCATTTTATTTTAGAATCAATTTGATTACTTTAAAAACAGTTAAATAGTTAAACAGTTAAAATCAACTTAAAAGATAAACAAAAATTTTAAGGAAGCTTAAAGTAGTATTTTTCTCCCATTTTGGGATGCTAGATAGCCAATAGATTTTCTTGATAGGTGGACAAATTTCATTATTAAATATGTTTTCAAATCAGGCATTTTAGTGTAGATTTTCTTGCACTCTGAACTTTTCCCTTAAATATGATGATAAAATGTAATATTCAAGCTTCATGTTTTTTTTTACCGAGGAGCTTATTAGTAATCAAATATAATTTATGAGTAGTAGTCATAAAATACTTAATTTATTAATTTTAAAATGGATTTAATATAAAATTTAATATTCAAAAATTGTATAGTTTTGATATTTTTAATTATTATTTTCGTGTACAAAAAGGAATCTAGAAGTGGCATTTTATCTTTCGCGAAATATTTTAATCAATTTTGTAACATAAAAGATTGTGTTGTTAAATAAGTTACTTTAAAGTGAATCGCCATTTATTTCATAAATTTATTCTATAAAACATGGCTATGTCTATCCCGTAAAAGATTGATACTGCAAATATTGCTTTTTTATAAATATTATTCACAAAAATATTTAGTTGCATGAAATTCATAAATCCCCTTTCAAATCATATAATCCAGCGACCAGCGGCGTAGCCGATTTGTGCTGGTCTATCTCCACATATACCTCTAAATTTTTCTTTAAATTAAATTCTCACTTTCATTTCCTATAACTTTTTAAGGTGGTTTTAAAACATGAGTAAGTACATGATCCTAAAACAATGTAATGACAAATTATGAACGAAGATCATGCATTATGCTTTCTGTTTAAATCATATCATTCCTAGTAATTTTAATTTTAATGTCGTATTTATAAATGTTCAAATTCGTTAATTTCTGTTAGTGCCAATTTAATATTTCCTAATTGATTATTACTTAATATTTCCAATAGTACCTAATTTTAAGTCGTAACAATGCTACTACGATATAAATCTCTACTTACGTATACTTAATGATCCAGCTATTAGTATTTTAAATAAATATTTTAATCATATGCGCCTATTTGAATATATCATTGAAGATTATTAGACCCTTACCTTGTTTTACATACTGGTCCAGTCGAAGAGACTCACTTTCGATTAATTCAGATGAACCAGTTTTTTTTTAAATTTTATGTCAATGTCAAATAAAGGTGGAAACGAATGTTACGGGAAGAATGTCTGTGATATTTAGTTATATTATTTTATTTGAATGCGAACCCGTACTGAATTGGTCAATACTCTATACACGAAATAATTTCATAATGTTCATAGTTTCAAGTGTGTTTGGATAATAGTAGAAGTAGTTAAACAATTAATGCAGGCGACTGAGTCATCTAATGGATAACAAAAAAAACTAATAATTTCATAACATTTATCAATAATAAGAGTAGTCAGGCATTAAAAAAAATTCTATAGGAAATTTTTCAGTTTAGATTTAAATAAAGCAATTTATTTCGACATTGTAAGAGCTTCTGCGAAAATGTTAACATATTCAGAGGTCACAACATTATAGATGAGCGGGTCTGCTAGTTTGTTCTTAGTACTTTTCGTTTGCCAAAAGTCAAGGTCATCAGGTACCTAACTAATAGTTATATGTATAGTAGATATATTAAAAATGTATTATCTTATGTACCTATTTTTTAAGCATTATTAGGAATGATGTTTAGATTTAAATAAATTAAAATAACAAGCATAACTGAGCTTTAGACTAATTTTATTAATAATTCATTGCGCTCGTATTTTTGTGAGCTCAACTTAAACGAGTTTGGTATTATTCGAACCATTATTCTGAGCTATTTTTAATACAGGTATAGATATATCACGTCTTTATCCCTTGTGTGGTGACAGGGCCCAGATTCGTGAGATTAGAAGGCCACGCTGATTGTTGGACTTAGTGGCGAATTGGAGATTCAGATATAGTAGCAGTTTGCTAGCCCATCGCCTATAAAAGAATCTTCATTTTAAGCTTCTCTTTCCTTGTATTGGATTTTACAATCTACGCGGGAAGCAACTGGTAGGTACATTTCACGTATTTTCTCGCTTTCAGAACAGCATGGAAAAGATAAGACCTACAATACACTAAATAAATATAATCCTTATATAAAGTTCTTACTTATTTCAGCGAATCGTTAACGAGAACATGTAGCCTTGCGGTAACATCCGGGTTCCTCGGATTATGTAATGTAATGTGCGGCGATAAGATCGCTAGCCAACGCTAGTGCAACAAAGTTAAATGCTAGCGGTCTCGGGGCGCCGCAGAAGCCAAATCTTTGATGAAAAACTTGAGCATATTAACAAGAGTCCTTTTAAAATATTTATAGAATTTTCTGGCAAAATATCAATCATATAGATGACTTCTGTTTTACGACCCTTTATTTTCATTATATTTATCGCCATTCTTCAGCGAACGTTTTGGGAATGTTGATCGATGTTTTTAAGAGCTGTACAATTGTCTTCTGTGATAATAACTTCATTCAAAGAAGGATTAATAAAAAAAATATGCTCAAAATATATTAATTTTAAGATAAACTAAATCGTGACAGTTCAAGGTGGCAAGAACATATAAAATCAATCTTTTTGAAAACTTTGAACAATAGAGCCACGAAGACGGAGATACGTAACAAACCTAATAAGTAGTATATATTTGTATTTACGGACAGAAAAAAGAACTTTTGTACTGAGAAAAATGTATTCTATTCATGACATTTGATAAGTTATTTAGAGAAGTCTAGCTAGAAATTTGCACTTTCACGAGATGCGTTGTTGGTTACATAAGATTTCGAAGATTTAACATTTGAACTATAGATTACTTCCAAAAGCTTGTGAAGTGTGACATATAGCTAGTTTTTTTTATTGGAATAATACCTTGAGAGCTTACATCACCTGCATATCTTGAGTATCTGAGTATTCGCTGACTGGATTGAAAGTTATTACAATATAAAATTACAATTTATGCTCCAGAATGCTTGTTAATTTTATTTTAATAGATATTCGAGGGTTAGATGTTTCTTACATATTAGCCATAATTCCGTCTACAGCCTTTATTTCATCCAAAATAATATTTTAAACTTAGCCTCATTTGAGGGAGATTAGAACTTACAGCAAACAAGATTGTAATGACAAAAATTTGAAATTTTGACTTAAAATAATTATAAGTTCATGTCGTGATATTTTATGTATTGTCAAGTTTCCTGATGCATGCGCCACTTGAAGTACCTCTGATACCGCCGATAGGTAGGCGCGCGCGAGTCAAGGATCCTACAAGCAAGATATTTCCTTTCACTTGCGTAGCGTCGCAAACGCGACAATGCATGCCTATAGCTCTATGATGCCTAGTTATTGATCATTATTTAACATAGGTACTTATAATACCTGCATTTATGTTGTTAAGTATGGCATAAAAAAGTTTTCTTTGTTTATTTGGTTGCATTTTGATAATGACTAAACTTGACCAAAATACACATTTTAGCTCTGTTATTGTGATACAGAATAAAAATTTATTTTAATTACTCTCGATGAAGTGTGTACAAAGCCTCGAAGGTAGGTACGTTTACGATATATACCTAAATATGTATGTACTCGAAGTGTGAACCTTAGTGTACTCACACTAAGGTAGCGTTTTTTGCGGAGATTTTTTTTTATTTAAGTAAAAAGAACTGGTTTAGTATTCTTGTCGAATAGAATCGAAATCACAGAATTGAAAACACGATGACGTAGCTGATTCAGTAATTCGGAGAAACAGTTTCGAAAGGGTGTGTTTACATGTATTGATTTTATCCTTGGTTAAACGAAGCCTACCTTAGTGTGCAGGAAAACGTTTAGATGGAAGTTGGCTGACCTCGTAAAATGACATTGTGTATATAAATAGATACCTGACATGAAAGTTAGGAAATATTGTTCATGTTCAACCTTACCAGATTTACTACTTTTTTAATTTACCAATAATAAACAAAGATTCTTATTCAGTATTTTCTTATCCAATATTTATATATAGAATATTTTTTATGCAATATTTTAAATACGACTCCATAATTAGTTCCTAGTTAATCATTTAGATAGAACAAATTTTAGATTCAGATATTGTTTATATAATTTAGTTATAAATGATAAAAAAGTGTACAGAAACTTTTTTTACAGACACAAAAACAGTTTTGGAGAATTTTTTTTCGGGATTCAGCGATAGGGTATTTGACAAAATTGGAAAAAGTATCTTTATTTATTCATTATTGCATAATACATCTATATTTCGATAAAATTCTTATTAAATTCTTTATTTTCCATAAAAACACGTCTTAAAAGTTTAAACTATAAAAAAGCCGCTAAAACGCAGTTACGTGATAATGACGTTATCTGCGTGTAAATTGTCAAATCAATATACTTTAAATTGTGTCTGCCTACGTGACATTGTCAGAATCACCGTGTTGCCAATGAGATCAAAGCATTCAAAGGCGTTAGTTTAATAGAAATTCCGACTGACATTTATTGATATTGAGATTTGTCATATTTTGTCTATGTATACCAGCAGATGACGTAATTTAAGATTCATCTATGTTTTTAGTCACGTGGTAAGACATGGCGATTTAGTTATTTTAAAAAGATCATTTTATGTTTTTCAGGCTAAATTACATATTGATTGAATGTAAACATTTTTTTAAAGTGTTAACAAATAATGCTGCAAAATAAGTGGCAAGCCGTACGGTGGAGGACTTTCACTACTTTCTCTGTGGAAGGCTGCAATGCTTCTGTTCTACCATACCTAATATCTACGTTGCGAAGTGAAGACTCGACTCTCTATTTATTTAGATGCTGTTAACAATTCAAATTGTTTTCATTGTCCTTATTCTTGCCCCGATGTGTGTTGCAAAACAAAATGGAAAGTTTTTATATCGCTGACAATAGGTTGGTATAAAATAGATACAAGGTTTGGTGATGATGTGCAACTATACACCCACGAGGCGACAGGAGAATAGGGTGTTGGCGGCGCCGCTACCCGACTGTCCTATTGTATAGTAACACATCATTCATATGTACGCCGAAATTATATTATCAGAATTTTACATTGCATTTGTAAGGTTCCGTAAGTTTCAAAAGCAAAAACAACGGCACCCTTATTTCTTACCTTATTGTCAATTTATCTATCTGTACGTCTATATTTTTTACATTATAGCTTTTTAAAAAATCGCTAAGATATACCTTAACTTGATACTTGCTGAGTAATTACGTGTGCAGTACCACCTAGTTACGCACAGAACACTGATTCATTCACTGACCTTTACGCATTCCAGATTCAATCCTTACCTGATTAAGTATATGAATTCACAAAGCAGTTTTTTCCGTGGATTAAACTACTGCCGGTATATATAGGTATATATATATATATATATATATATACATATATATATATATACGCACATCCCAAACCGCTGTTTAGCAGTGGGTTCTTTATATAACGTAAGGGAGCACTAAAAATTTTTTTGGAAATTCACCCTATGGGGATGAAAGGTAGTATGAAACTTTTTATTGCGGCAATGGACATTCGTAAACCTGTGTAAATATATAGTGGAACCAAAGTTATGAAATACGTACATATTTTTCAAAAACTACGCGAAGCCGCGGGCAAATCCGGATAAAGCAGTTTATAACTATTTTACTTTTCAAGAGAAAAACAGTAACAATATAAGATAAACCTTGACTTTGAAGCGATAAAAGAACAGTTGTTTAATTAAATTACGATTTAAATAATATGTAATTTTATTTGTACTGGTCATTTGACTTACTTACTTTCGTTACTATTTTGAAAGAATTCTGTGATGTTTGGTGCATGGATATTATAGGTATTACTGGCCCAGTTTATTTTTATCACGGAATTATTAGCTAGGATAGCTAGTACCTATCTAAACATAATAAAACTCACAAGTACCAGAAACATCTAGCAACAGGTTTTGCTAGATATAATGAGTGCTTATTTACTAACAGTCTCCTTCTTTGTTTATTATTTGAAACAAACTTTGTTATGCATGTGTAGGTATATCATATACATATCACGCCGCTCGATCCCCTGTTTCATGGGCATACATCTTCTGGTCAATAGCCTCTTGGACTTGAGGATATTTTTTTTTTTGCATTCTAGCTATTCGGTCTATTTTTACTGACTAATGGACTTTGAAATATTATAAAAATATATTGATTTGTATAAATAGAAGAGAATTCTACTATTCTTCAATCTCTTTCTTTAAACATTGAACAGAACTCTTTGTTATAATAAATTATAGGTATATTTTAGACTAGCTTGTTCTAGTGACTTCGTACACGAGACACTATGGGTAATATCTCGGGTTCTTAGTGACGTATCGGTATTAAATCGTTTAATACCGTTTAACTTTCTTTTAAGTAATTTCCTTAGATCTTCAATAGAGCGTTTTTCGCGATTTGCAGATATCTCTACTATAGGGTTCATTGTAGAGTATCCAAAACAATAACAGAAGAGAAAGAAAAATAAATATGTTTGTTATATTGAGTAAATAAAAATCACAAGTGACTTTTTTGTATTTTATATTTTAAAATTTATCAAACAGACTTACATTCGATGATCACATAAGTATTAAACAGGCTTATTAAATATTTATGTGAGTCTATATTACATAGGTAGGTACTTAGACTACGGGCGGGATTATGACCCGGTACACTTGGAAACTACAGAATAACATACTTAAAGCCTACCAAATTGGCACTGTCATCTAATCTTTTTCCAGTGCTATAGATATGTTATCCTTGTATTTCACAAAAAAAATTTAATACATCAACTAATTTTGAGCGCTGAAGGCGCGAGATCGTGGCGCTCCTAATAATGGCCGTCACCCGTGGGGTCATTGAGCCAGGGATAATTGACGGGGCACCTCAAACAAGTTTGCAGGTTAATGGTCTCTCCGGGGACCTCTTTGGATGTGAGCTTACAAGAGTGGGGCACCCAGCAGGCGGGATTTCCTTCAACGGCACACTTTTCCCTCCATGGTTCAAAGTTCTTCGCTTCAGTGATAGTGCGGGGATTCTGAATCCATTGGATAACCTGTGTCATTGTCACAAAGTAGACATCGTTATGGTTTTGCAAGATTTCTTCAATCCAATAAGTGAAAGCTTCCAGGAATTCAGGATTATTCTTTAACCAAGCTGCGTGGAAGTATAATCCTAGTGGAGCACGGTTTTGCTCATAGTGACGGTCAAAGTTATGGTTCAAGAAATTGTAGAACTGATCTCCAGTCAATATATTGGAGCATGAATCGACCATAGCACATCCGGGAAGGTATTCATCATTATTGGGATCTTCCCGACGATCGAGTTCATTCATAACCATTTCCCACACAGCGTGGCTGCGAGTTGGGCAACTCTGCAAGTTACCGTGACAGCGGTGGGGCATTCTGAAATACATAGTGTAGGGCCAGAGAGGAGGGTTGGAGAGAGGTGCAGTGATCGTGCTATCGTAAAGGAAGGCTTGTTCCTCCATCATTGTGAACTGGTTGTTCCCGCCCACTCTCAGATAGGGAGCGCGCACTCCCACCACGCTGTTATCGGTGATGTTGGCAAACTTTTCAATAATCACTCTCATGCCAGCCATTTCCTTACCCCAGTCGTCAACCGTAGCATTGCTCCAGAAGCGCTCGTCATCATTGTGCCTGATCAAACAATACATAGTATTAGTCATAACGGAAATAAGTATATAAATTAACAGATATTATGTTAGTTTAATATTTTTTTATACGTTACTTTTGCAAGGTCACGAAAAATGGGTTATTAAGAAAGCGTATATTGCAATCTTGACAATAGTTAGGGAACCCGGGACCTATTGGATTTTATAGATTAGACGGTGGGGGGAGAGGGATATATGTAAAAATAAATTCATCATTGTAAATACTTGAGCATTTCAGTTATTGATATATAACTCATGTATGTGTAGATATTGATATATTTGCTGATATTGAAAATATAATAACTCTTAAAATAATAATAATAAATAAAAAATGATATGATAAAAATTAAAAACAATACTTACGTTATGGAATGCACTGCTATTTCATGTCCTTTACGATGTGTCTCTTGTACAGCTGAGTAATTAGTGTACTTGTGTGAGATAAAGAAGGTAGCTTTAATATCGCATCCATTAGGGTTTTTACGTTTTCCATTGAAAATTTCTTTGTATAATTCGATATTGTTATTGTTGATGGCGTCATCAAAAGTGATCGTAATCATCTGCGGGACATCTTTGGCGGGTAGGTCTCCGGGGATGACGGTGCCATCCTCCGAGCAGAAGCAGTCGGGCAGCACGCACTGTGAGGGGTCACATGGAGGAGCCCGGTTAGGATCGTTGTCGATATCTATAACAAATTACAAACATTCAAAAACTTCAATAATGTTTGCCTCTATTTAACATTTTACATAATTTTGGCAAGGTTTTTGTAAAATGTAATAATTTATTCTAGTATATGAACAACAGAATGCAAAAATTATTCAAACAGTTTCGAAACTGTGTCATTGCTCAACATCGATTTAGGTTTCCTCGATTTCAAATATGCTCGGACGAGAAATTCATGGTAGGTTGTGATATAATTTGTCATTGGGTGGCGATAGACATTCGACGCACATGCAGAGGCGTGTGATACCGGGCGGGCGCAACTCGGAACCTGTATGGGTACTTTCGCTCACTCAAAGCTGACACTACCTACTTGGATTTCACTTTTGATACAAGTATATTGAGATTTGTACGTTTGTATCGTCACAAACCTTCATAACGGATGTTATTATCTCCTAACTAATCTTTCCTGTTTTATATTTTTTATGAAATAAGAACCCAAATCAGAAGAGTTAAAATTAATTAAAAGTAGCAAGGTAAAACAACGCATGAAATAATTATGGCAAGGGCACTTCACTTCTTTGAGTTAAGAATAAAGATTATAATTAGTAATAAGTATATTATACCATACAAGCAATATAGTTTTTCCCTACTTAAAATAAAATATTGTTAATTAGGCTTTTAAGATTTGACTAATATTATATTGATGAATCAGGTAAAGTAGGTTAATATTTGCATATTTATAAATCTGTTAAATGTTTATATATTTATTTTTAATGTAATTTCTTCATAGTTTGGCTAATGTTCATTTGAAAAACATATATTTCTGCAATCAAAAACAAACATTAACGTATTAATACAAACATAAACAAAATAAACACCCCGTTTGCCTAAAGTATTTCGACATAGCATTGAGATGTTTTTAGGCCAAGTGATTGTCATTTCAGGCAGGTCGTTCGTCACGCCTTATAAGCCTGTTTTATTCTTAAATTTATCTATTCAAGTTCATCCACATATTATAGATTAAATACATGACACATGAGTAGATTACACGTCACAATATGGTAGTTATTTTTGTTCTAATTCGCGCCCTCTTAAAATAACGGATGGATAATGTATTTCTTTAATAATGCATTGGTCTCTAATTCAATTAGGTTATAGATGATAAATATGTAGCAGCAACACTAAAATATGTGTGACCCCCAAATTTTGTAGTTTTGTCTTGATTGTCTCTATTTTAAAAACGAATATTACAACTTACCACAGGAGTTCTCGTCGGAGCCGTCGGCACAGTCTTTCTCTCCGTTACAGAAAAGGCCCCGCTCGATGCAGTTGGCATCTCCACAGGCCAGGAAACCGTCTTGACAGAGAGGCTCCTCCGTGTACAGCAGTGGCTTCACCTTGCGCTCCTTGTTCTTCAGTTTGCAGTTCTTTACGGCGTCTTTCCAGTCGCAAGTCTGTTTCTCGATGTCAAAGAACAAACCGGCCGGGCAACGGATAGCTTGGATACCCTGTTAGAAAGAGCATTTAAGTAAAAATCTGATCAGTGCGTATTGGTGAACATTTACTCTTTAATTGGTTAATTAGTAACGTACACATCATTTAATAAATTTCCTCTTAAATAGTATATTAACATTATTTAAAAGCATCTCTCGTGTTTTAGCATTCCTCGTAGATTTGATTCAATTTATGGCGCAAAGTACCTAGTATACAGCGTTAGAATATGAACCCGTACGTAACGTGAATTGGTAAATAGGTATTATAATACAATACATGGTTTAGTTACTAATAATATGTATATAGAATTTAAAGTATTTTTGATACTGTAAATAAAAAATGTGAACGTATCAGCCAAAGTACAAGGTTAGATTAAATTACATCTCGTAAAAAATATGCTGCCCAAATACTAAGTTCTTTCCTCATTCATTGGATTTCATAGCACGATGATGTTGATGTCCTGCTATGACAATTAGTACTGTGAGTAATGTTTTCAAATTTATTACAGTCGTGTAATTGTTTTAATTTTAATGTCATGTTTGTATTGGCAGGTACAGTTCTGGTTGACCATTATATAGTTAAAACTTGGGTTTTAATTATGTTGTTAGACATACAAACGATATTAAAGTTATTGCATATTTTCATAAACTCATGATACATGCATGCCATCGTCAGATATGTCGTGATTTTAAAATGTACCTTTACATACTAAATGTTTAGAATATTCTAGATGAAGCAGCTAAATTTAAATATGCACAAAACAGAAGAGGTCATGGTTTACATACCAATAGCAAATGAGAGTTATGTACCATTGAATTTTCGCTCTATCATAATTCGTAAAATGACATTATTATAACAAGATGTGGTCATGTAAAAAATAAATGGAGTTATTATTTCAAGGTCCACTCAATAGCGATAATAGACGAACCTACTACCTATCAAGGCCATTATAGAAGAAGCGGTTACATAGTTTTTTGAAACGCAGTATTGAACAAGGTATTCTTTGTAAAGTTTAAATAAATAAATAACAATTTATACATATAATAAAACGTAACCGAGCTATGTCTGCATATAGGAAATATTATGGAGAAAATGTGGAGGTTCTTTTTAGGACCTATAGAAGCCAAAAGTAGTTGTTTTTATTTTTGTCTATCTGTCTGCAAAAACACGTATCGTGAAAAAACTGCTGGATGGAATTTGATGCGATTTTCATAGTATTGTATTTGTAGAAGGTCTAACTTAACATATGTATAGATATACTGTGCGATTTTATTTTGATACACCACCTAGAAGTTGAGATATTGACAATAGTAGTTACGTGCGGATAAACTTGTGTATATAATTACCGAGGCAGTGCACTGGATGACGTCGCGACAGTTGTCGCCCTCGCCGGCCACCAGGCGGAACCACTCGCCAGCGTCCTTGTCCTTGCATAGCTCCTGCTCCAAGCTCTCGTCTTTCTTCACGGAGTCGTCCGCCTGCCGCCGCCATCGGTGACCATCAGCCAATGCTGGACAAACATTATTTTTTTAGATGTGTTGTTTTATTATTCCAATAATCAACGATAAATACAAAACTCGGCTATTTCTAAATGTCAGGTTTATTAAGCTGATGTGAAGCTGACATAAATTATATCTATGTTTAAAAATGCATCACTTGACCCAAACATAATTAACGATAGCGTTTTATTTTATTACATCGCAAACATATATGCCGACTCTAATTAATGTTTACGGTTAAAAAATCATTAGATACAATAAATGTCACTTGGATATGGTACCAGAATGTTAAAGGTGAGCAGCGGCTGTGACATTTGACTCACTTTAAAATGTCAGCGCTTGGGCAAGCAACAAGGACGACTCTTTCTATGCTCTTCGGTAAATTATATTATGCATGACATTTGAATCTTTTGTATTTGGCTTACGAAATTTTTATAATTTTAATTTTTAGTTAATAAAAATAAACTTCCTAGGTCATGCTGTGAACATAGCTCGGACAAAAAGTGTCGGAATGTCTTATGTCTTTTAGCATGTCAGGTATACTTAAGCCACACAACAAGTGTGAATAAAGTATTATTCCCACAAAGTGGTGTATGTTTTATCACAGTGCTCCAATAGTTTTTGCTAATTGAGTTTCACGAGCTTAGGCAATATTTAGTAAGAACCGATGCAGGTCTCGCGTGACTTGAGAGTGCACGTGTAACACAAGGAAACCTTATAATTATCACTGTAATTATCTGTTTCTCTTACGTCGTTATCGTCGCAATGAAGACGTAGATCTGTACTACGTCTTCATTGAAACGATTTTATTAATAATCAGTATTAATATTTATGTATTAACATTTTATTTTATTTATTTTTTAATCTATATATATAAAAG
>JADGIL010005183.1:0-15643 GCA_020352625.1 Cactoblastis cactorum | reverse complement strand
ACAAAAACTACTGAACGGATTTGGATGAAAGGCACAGAAATGGACTACGACCTAGAATAAAAGATAGGCTACTTTTTATCCCGAAAAATGTATAGTTCCCAAGGGATATAATTTTTCGTAAAATCTACGCGGACGAAGACGTTAGTTAGCTAGTTATGAATAAGCACGTATTAATTTAATATATGTAAATATTTATACATAATCTTGTATTAGAGTATAATAAACAATTTATAAATATGCACATGTTTTACTATCACGTGTATAGGTAGATATAATATTAATTGGCAAGTACCAAACTAACATGAACTTTATTTTTAATGCAAAAGAATTTAAAACACAATCTGCATCGTTTATTGCTTGTAAATAATGTACATGTTAAATATAGCCAAACAAATGTGGCCCTTATTTTTATTTAATGGAGCGGTAAATTTACTTTGAATAACGTGTTTTGTACATTTGTTGATAGTACAGTGACAAGTAAATATGAATCTTATAACGTATGTAATAGAACAGGAATTTCATCAAAATTAATGTTCACCTAGTTTTGTTCGTCAAGGTCTCGCTATCAGTAATTTAAACACAATTGTTATTGTTTTAAAACTATTTGGTGGGATGACATAATTATTTTTATTAAGTACTTGCTTTAATGCCTGCAACTTCGTCCGACCAATGGATACCATAATATCTTGTAAGCCCCTTGCTCGGTTACAATAAATTATATCCTTCGGGAACCGTATATTCTTCCGGGATAAAATGTAGCCTATCTTTTAATCTAGGTCATAGTCCATCGCTGTGCCGAATTTCATCAGATCTCAATCGTTTTGGCTTCTATAGGTCCTATAAAGGGCCTCTATATATATTTTTCTTAAATATCTTCCATGTACAGACATAGCTCAGTTACAATTTTATTATATGTATAGATTTCTTGTTTAGTTTTTGCCGGATCACTGATAATAGTGATAAGGGCAACATAAATAAGGTAAATTATGAAAATTTCCCGAGGCAGAATCAAATTGTCTACTATGACTTGAGTTTGTCGATATTCACGACCAAAACGATTCCGTTTTAAAAAGAAATGTTATTTTTACTTTTTTATGACAGAGAGAGACAAACGAGCAGACATGTCACGTGATATTAAGTGATCACCGCCGCCCATAGACACTTGCAACACTAGGGGTCACAGAAGCGTTGCCGGCATTTAAGGGAATTATATGTTCCGATGTCGTATTGGCTCGGAAATACCGCTGCAGGTAGTTCGTTCCAGTGTGGTCGTACGTGGTATAAAGTTTTATTATTTTCTCTGCTATCATTTCTATCCAGTATTTTTGCCGGGGAAGTTAGTCTGTCACTTAGAACTATTCATGACAAACAATCCTACGGAACACCATCTTTGTCTAACTCCAATGGTTTAGGCAGCGTACGCCAAGATAGCTCTCAGAGGGTAGATTTTTTCCCGACTCAATTGGCATGTATCGTCATATAATAACCAAAATTACATAAAATCATTACAAATTGTAGCCTATATGTTATTCTGACGTATAACTTATATTACTGTTAAGTTTCATCTAAGTCCGTCCAATAGATTTTTTTTGTTAATAAGTAACAAACATATAATCATCCTCACAAACTTGCGAATTTATAACATTAGTAGGATAGGATTACTAGCAACACCAAGCTTTATTACAAGGGTTCGCGAATGTTTTTTTATCACTACATTGAAGACCTCCGTGGCGTTTCGGTTATCACGCCTGTCCACTTCTTAGAAGGTCCCGTGTTCGATCCCCGGTCAAACCAAGATAGGAAAATGATGATCATGATTTTGTAATTGGGTTGAGTCTGGGATATATATCAATCTAATACTTGTCATAAAATATAAGGTATAAAATATAAATGAGTTAGTATCTTCTAATGCTAAAACAAGTCTTTCTTTGTAACTACAAAGTAAGTTGGAGACTTAGTGTAATTTGTCTTTATATATTTTCTTCATTTTATCTCTCTGATTTAGTGTTTTAATCTGGTTTAGTGCTAAAATTGTATAGAAGCTTGAAACTATAGGCATTAAATACTACAGCGTAATTATTGCATCAAATTGAAGAGATCTAAGTATAGAAATGTTGCCAGCTGCTTCTTGTCAGCTCCCGAGTTTATTACTAACTCACTTTGTAGTGTTCAGCAGTCGTAAAACTGTAAAATTTTATTTTACGAGCAGTAAACGCTATCACGGCACTGTCACGCGTGCCGCGCGGCCGGAAAGTGGTACTTTTACTGCGCGCACGGTTACGACACGGTGTAAATGGTGTCATTTGTCACGGGCTAACGTTGCGCTATGATGTACGTGGGTGACGGGTTATGGGTTTGGTGGGGTTAATCATATATTAGTATTGGATTGGAATTGGCTGCTGTGCGTACATAGATGTGTAAGGATATAATCCGGCTTGATAAATTTTCCCTACATGCAACCAAATCTCAGTTATTCATTTCGTTTTGGTTTCTTGCCAAATCGAGTAATATGTGTTATTTATATAAATATACTTAATACTAATATATATAATCCCTTATTTTTAATTTAAAAAAAACCAAAGCTGCTTAATAATATAACAGAACATTACACAAATATCTCAAATAAAATTAGTAGTTAATTTTATTTGAGATATTTGTGTTGAGATATTTTAGTTAAATTGTTAAAGTTAACGTTAAGTTAGTTGTTAATGTTAACGGACGACTGCAATACTTTTAAGCCCCCTTAACTTATATTTATGAGGCAGCTGTTTTAAACACTGAACATTTTATGTAAATGATATTTAATTTAACCTTCAAATAAATAATCTTTTATAATCATTTAAGTGTGTTTTAATTGGTGTGGCTGTTGTGAGATATTTAAATTTTAATTATGCAGAAAATGGAAAAAAATTGATTAGTGTTGCGTAATTTATTTCTTAGTTTTATTATTTTGACATAGATTAATTAACAATTATATTCAGCTGTGCGATCCTATAAGACCTCGTTCTATACTAAACATCTGAATCTGTTGTTAGTTTCTAGATTGTTCTTTTTAAACTTGCTTAATAATACGAATCTACACTAGCGCTACCCAGGTGAGCGTGTCAGCTAATTGGACTTGAGCATGTCAGTTAAATTTCGCGCGGAATTTTCACAGATAAAGTATAAGTTCCCTTCACTTTGCAAGTGACTATATATCTTAAAGATTGTAAAATCAGGCTCATTTTATACCTTATGTGAGAGTGAACAATAAAGAGAAATTTCTTTTTTTGCTCGAGTTTTATAGAATAGACGTAAAGTTTATTTTTGTAATTGCTATAAAATATTTAATTTCATTGGTACCCTAGTACCAATGAAATTAAAAGATCCTAATCTCATAAATTATTTGTAAATTATAACGATAAAAAAGCTAAAATATTAAGCATATATATTTAATCTTTAATTTGCTCAAGAACTTCGTCAGATAAAACACATCCCGATTTCCAGCTTGAGCGTCTCGTATTTTGAAGGACATTTAAATAATACACACGTATAATACGTACGGTTAAAGTTTCTCGTGTTCGCTCGTTGCTTTGATAATGGCGTGTTTGTTGCGACATGGTGCAAGTGTCGGACGTGAGCGCGTAATATGCTTATCTCAATATGTTTTTCGTAGTACCATAAATCAGTATTCAAATGAGCTTCTTACGCACTTTGTCATTACTTATAACCTGGCAAACAGGCATGCGGCCCACCTGATGGTACGCGGTCACCGCAGCCTATGTAGTGCCTTTGCCTGCAACACCAGAAGTGCCACACGTGCGATACCGACCCTGAATGAATCTTCTAACCCCCTTAACGTTATAGAGGTTATAAGTAATTACAGTGGTAGCTAAGGACACCCGGCTACTGTTGTTTTTGGAGGTGGTGGCTACGAGCCAAGCCTGCTTGTGGTTTAAAGGTTGCATTTTAACTTTTGTTTTTAAATTACGACCACTTGCTTTCGTTCAAGGAACTCCGGTACCTGCAACTTGTTAGTACATCATTAATCATAGTAATATTCTTGAAGATTAATGATTTTTAAGTATAGCAGAAATGTATATTAGAGAATTGCAACGGGAGTAAGAGAGATAAAGAGTTTTTTTATGACAGAGGGAGGCAAACGAGCAGGCGGGTCACTTGATGTTAAGTAATCACCGCCGCCCATAGACACCTGCAACACCCGGGGGTCACAGGAGCGTTGCCGGCTTTTAAGGGATTTACATATACGCTCTTTTCTTGAAAGTTCCGATGTTGTATTGGTCCGGAAATACCGCTGCACGCAGTTCGTTCGACAGTGTGGTCGTGGTATGAAGTTTCTTTTAAAACGTACGGTGGTTGACCGCCATTCGTCCAGATGGAACGAATGAATGAACCATAGTTTTCAACTCAAGCTTACGTAAGTGTAGCGAGCAACTTTTGTAACCCTTTCGATTGTTAAAGTCGCTCCTGCTTCACATTCAGACCAAAGCAGCAAAACTTTCGCTGAATCATCATAATTTCGTTCAAATGGCGGAAATTTTGAAACATACTGAAAACTGCCGCCGTTTGTGAGCGGAATTAAAAATTAGTTACCTCTTTGTTAACGAGCACCCACCTTATGGATATTGAGGGCTAAAATTGACAAACTAAAAGTTGATTGTATGTTTCATCATATTCTGTATTTATTGCACCTATTTTCTAACTGATAAAATGTAAATGTAAGGCAACGTATTGTGCAGAAATGTTTAAAACGATTGGCCTTTAGTTTATATTAAAAAACTTAAAGTGAAAACTTTTTTAAAAACAAGCTTTTAGAATGACGTCACTTTGATTTTCAAATTATATTATTATAATAATTGGATGGCCATACTGGATGTTCCGCCATGTTGGATTTAGAATGACGTCACCTAGCTAACTATGCATTGTCGTCCAAACTAAGTATTTATACAAAATTTCAGCTCAATCGGTTGAAGATAAATGCTTAAAAATTGAGTTGCAAGATTCCACCTGCATGCTTACATCTTACATACATTGCAAGCTAAATAAAAGCTGGTAAAAAATCGTTTTATTACCTTTATTTCAAAAACAATCATATGACAACGAAACTACGCAATAAATTAAAATTTTCCTTGCAATTTTTCACTTATTTCGTTACATAAAGCGATTTCTGAAGAAAAGTGACATAAAAAAAGGAAAACAATTTAAAATTCTGTATTATCAAACTTAAAACATGACAAAATTAAAAGTTTAGTTGCTGCCTTGTGACGGTGCGCCGCTCAGGAACACCTGAGGGTCGTTTGCTGAAGTTTCGTCGTTACGGCTACCAACATCTACTTAATATTTAATATTTGCTTGTACTGAAACCAGGAAGGGTGAAAATATAAAAAAAAAATTACAGATAGAAAGGAAGCGTTGCATTTACAATTGTATCGCAAAAAGAGGGGTGTGATAAGTTTGACGTTTGTGTGTGTGTGTGGTGTATGTTTTTTTTATGTAAGAAGGAGGCAAACGAGTATTTGATTCACGTGATGTTAAGTGATCACCGCCACCCATTGACAACCGCAACACCCGTGGGGTCACAGAAGTGTTACCTATAAAAAAAAACAAGGAAAGTTGGGCCTCCAGCTCTCCCACTCACCGGACGGAGCATGGCGGCTAACAGCCGCCATTCAGGCGTCGGTCTTCTGTGGGAGTGTGGTACTGCCCCGGACGAGCCAGCCCATAAAGAATGCTGCAGGCAAAAAAAGCATGCAGCAGGCCTATACCACTTCGAGAGGTATTTTAAATTTGATTATTTGTTGATTAGTTCCTTTATTTCATACACTTTATTTATTCATCATCTATTAGAATGCAGATTTATTCCCATTTGTTGAAGAAAGGCCTTATTTATAACATTTTAATTATATTTTGGTCAAACTCATTTCTATTTGCTCTCCTAGAAACCTATGGATTCAACGAGAGCAGGGCATCACCATTTCTCAACACACATACATACACTATATATGTATATACATTATATGAACAGAATCTAATTTCAGCCTATATGCGGAAATTATACAAATCACAACATAGAATTTTACGATCGGCATTATTACTCTATAAGGGAAATCCAGCGCGAAATGAATGGGACCAGACACGGGAAGCGAACACGCAATCAGTGGGGAGGAGGGGGGGCTAGGCAAGATGGCCGCCTAGACCTTTAGAGTTTTATTTTCTGTAATATTACAAGATTCACAGGAGCGTTGCCAGCCTATAAAACGCCCCGCCCTCCCCAAATGGGGAGGGCGGGGAGTTGGGCCTCCAGCTCTCCCATTCACCTGACGGAGCATTGCGGCTGATAGCCGCCATTCAGGCGTTGATCTTCTGTGGGAGTGTGGTAAGCAAACAGCAGAATCCACACCACTACAAGTAGTGGCTCCTTACCACTATGATACTAAATGGGAGATATTTAAGAAAAACATATATAGGGGTTCTTTATAGGAACTATAGAAGCCAAAACGATTGTTCTTAGAATTTTTTTTTGTATGTTTGTACGCGCATCACACAAAAACTACCGAACAGATATGTATGTGGCAGAGATGGATTATGAACTAGAATAAAAGATAGTCTACTTTTTATCCCGGATGTACGGTTCCCGAGGGATATAAATTATTGTAACCGAGCAAGGGGCTGACAAGATTTTATAGTATCTATTGGTTGGACGAAGCCGCGGGCATTAGTTAGTTTATTATAATAGCTCGAATTTGACGGTCCCAGCACGGCTCTTGATATTTCTTGGGCGTATTCGAATTATATGCATAGTGTGATGGATTCAGGGCCAAGTCTCAGCACTGAGGACAGATTTATTTATTTTTTCAAAATAACATGACTTCTTTAGTTTTGGCAACGTAAACCTAAATTTTATCGGTTAGGTGAGTCCTTAACTGTTGATTTTTTGAGTATAAAAGTGAAGATGAATGAATTAAAGAGAATGAGTCGTCTACCTAAGCAGAATAATCCATGCACTAAATCCAATCATACTTATTGAAATGGGTCTTGGATGTTTTTTGATATATGTATTTATTACTAATATATCCACGGTTTACTCACGTTAATTTTAGTCGGTAACGCCAACGTCAATATGTATTTATTATTAAATACTTTTAAGTATTTATTATAAAAATAGTTTAGGGCTAACTCAGTTTGTGTGATTTGTCCTTATATATATTTAATTACTAGTCGAAAGCGATGTGAATGATAAAACTAATCAATAACGGTTTATCGTCGTCTGAATAGATACTGCATCGGACTGTAAAAACGTCAAGATTTTATCAACATCTGTATAGCTTGGCTGTGATTAAAATTGGCCGATTATTGTAGCTTCTTGTAATGAAACGATATTGTTAAATTAATAGTTATTGGAATGAAAGTTTCTTAACGCTACTATAGGTAGGAGTAAACTGATAAAAATCATCACGAACAAAAACCATCTAGCTATAGATTTTGAGAAATACTGTCTTTGATGGATTGGGATCTAAACCGCGATCTGATTTGTTAGATTTTTTGTGATTGTACTTACCGTTCTTTCTGTACGTACTTGTATTGTACTTCGTAGTGGTATGAGTCTGCTGCATGCTTTTTTTACCCTGCAACATGAATGAGCCGGCTCGTCCAGGGCAGTACCACACTCCCACAGAAGACCGACGCCTAAATGGCGGCTATCAGCCGCTATGCTCCGTCCGGTAAGTGGAAGAGCCGGAGGCCCAACTTACCCGCTTTTTAAAAGCCGGCAAGGCTTCTGTGACCCCGCGGGTGTTGCAGTTTTCTATAGGCGGCGGTGATTACTTGACATCACGTAATACACCGGCTCGATTGCCTCCCTCTTTCATAAAAAAAATTGTAATATTTTGTTGGCTGCCGTTTTTATAGTTTGCGTGTTTAATGGGTCCAGTCGTAGCGGTACATCAAGAAAAAAATAGCAGAATTGTCGTCAATTTTTTTCCTTCCCTGTACGTCCTGCCAAATAACTGTTACATAATCTGTATTTTATTTCAAACGTACATTTTCTTACCCTCCCTTAGACTATACGGCTCTAGACTCAAAGTCTCAAAAGCATTCGTATTCTAGCGTCGTGTCCCGTCGGCGCGGCGTACCAAACACTCGTAAACAAACGTCCCATCGATATGTATGACGCGTCGTGCATTGTATTCAATAACCTAGGGCAAGTGCTCTAGCCGCGGCCCGGTATATGATGGGTGGCCGGTCATAAAGATTCATATACGTACATATATATATTGAATAAAATCCTTTTATAGCAATAGGGCCTTGTAGTTACGTTTCAATGTGTTACCGTTGACTTTTAAGGTTAAAAAAAAGAGTGTTTTCAGTTCATATTTTGCCCGTAAAATATATATTATTAGCATTAGCAGTTCTTGAATCATAAATGGACAATTAATAAGTTATCCAGATTTTTCGTTTTCGTTTAATTTTTAATAGAATACAGAACTAAATTGACAATGTTTAGTTTTGTATATATTAAACTTTATAACGTCGTAATCTTTTTTTTTTTTTAATTAAGAGATTCTATATTCAAATTTTATTGTTTTAATCCTTCGATCAACATTAAAGAACTAGATTGACAGTTCCGAACGAAAAAATAAAATAAAATATAAATAATGAAATTAAATATAGCCCTCACTGCAATAAATATGACAAACTACTATGATTATTACGACAAAGTTCTATTTCCAGAATCGTGTATTAGAAAAAATGTCTTAATGTGCGTTAGTTGTGACCCATGTCAAACTAACAAGTCGAAGACTGCTCATTTTATATAAGCGATAAGCAGTGTTTTGCCGGGGACTCTTTTTAGCGGGATTGTAGTCTAGTTGTTTATGGTACGTTCATGTTTAATATTGATGAAATAATTTTTTTTATGACAGAAGGAGGCAAACGAGCAGGCGGGTCACGTGATGCTAAGTAATCATCGCCGCCCATAGACACCTGCAACACCCGCGGGGTCACAGGAGCGTTGCCGGCCTTTAAGGGATTTATACGCTCTTTTCTCGAAGGTTCCGATGTGTATTGGTCCGGAAATACCGCTGCAGGCAGTTCGTTTCAGTGTGGTCGTACGTGGTAAAACGTACAAAATTGAAACATTTTTCTTAAGACAAGCTTGCAACCCGGTAATAGCCCAGATGAAGACGGGTCGGTGTTCCTTAGTCTTATCACAAAATCTTGCTAAACAGCCGCATCGCACAGCCATAATCGATAGAAAACGTTTCGTGAATAAATGTTTTCTATTGGACAACTTACTCGTAAGGCGAGGTGGCCATCTTGAATAACAATTTTTTGTTTACAGCATGTCAAGTGATGGTAATCGATGAGTTAGGATATGTGAGCGAAAAACAAATCTGTGAAAGGATTATAGGGATACTAGCTTTTGTTAGCGGCCTCGCTCGTTTAAAATTCGTGGGGAGTGGTGGGGTGGGGGGGGGAGTTGCCTGTGACTGTAACCCGTAAGTGTTGCAGTTGTCTATGGGCGGTGATGATCATTTAACATCACGTGACCCGTCTGCTCGTTTGTCTCGCTGCTTCTTAGAAAAATACAATTATTTTTTTCTAATATAAACAACAAAATGACAAAAAACGTTTACAACAGATGGATAAACTGTCGACCGCCCCGCGATTTACCGGCAATGCCATCGTTCCCGTGGGAATTTAGTATCAAAACAGCCTAATCTTCATCGATAATTTTTTATATTATTTTAATCAGACCAGTAGTTTCGCGTCCGATAAACAAACTCTGCCCCTAAAATTATTAACCAGTGACCCGCTCCGGCAACTTTAAAAAACGTGTTTAGTGCATCGCCCTATCTATTCTAATTAAAAACCGCATTAAAATCCATTGCGTAGTTTTAAAGATCTAAGCATACATAGAAACAGACAGACGAAAGGCGACTTTGTTTTATACTATCTAATATATAAGTGGAAAACCGGAACATCTCTACCTAGCAGCATACTCATAATTCCTCTACGAGAGTGGCACTCTCGTAGGGGTTAAGCAACATAAGCTGCGCCTAGCAACAGATGGGCGGGCAGCAAACAATACAACATTGTCATTCGCAGCGTATTGTCTCAAACAATAGCATGTTGTTAGGAAAATTGTTGGCAAAATGTCATTATTGTTTTAGTTTTGGACGCGGCTCTGTAATGCTAAGCAAGTCTTTTAAATATTATGTAATTTTCAGGTGTTTTGTGTCCAAAGGATCCCTGTTACTAAGGCTCCGCTGTCTGTCTGTCACCAGGCTGTATCTCATGAACTGGAAATGAACTGAAAGTTGAATTCTTCACAGATGATGCATTTCTGTTGCCTTCTTTTGTTGGAGTGTCGACACGTTTCATCTATATGGGAACAGTTCCTGGGTCACCCGGGAACTATGAACGTGGCCTGCTGCAACCCATCGGCTGTGCTGCACTTTCTGAAGGAGCTGAGCTGGCTGGAAGGATAGTCGGTCACAACTCCTCACGCAAAAAGGGCCCATTTTGAGGCCTAATTTCGGAAAACCGTCCTCGCGACAGTAAGTAAGTAATAAAAATCCAGGACAATCAGAAAAATATTTTTCCCATCTTGAACAGGATTCGTGTCCGAGACCTGAGTAGCTGACAGGCATGTTAACCTTCACGCCACGAAGATTATTGTTATTTATACACTAGTTCTTGTGTCTTTCACATGGTTATTTAGAATACAGATAATTTTAAACCTTAATTGATATCAATATTTTGTATGTTTATGTATAAAAAATAAAGTCACAATAAAGACTGGAAATTTCTCAATTCAACTTCCCCGCCCTCCCCATTTAGCGAGGGCGGGGGCTTTTTTTATAGGTCATCAACGCTTCAGTGACTCCGCGGGTGTTGCAGTGGTCTATGGGCGACGGTGATCACTTAACATGACGCGACCCGTCTGCTCGTTTGGCTCCCTTTACATAAAAAAAAATTAACTTAGCAATTATCACCCAAATCAGTAGATTTTAGTATTTCTCTCTATAAGTAGATAAAGTTACGTACTTAGTAGTACATAACACATAAGAGCAATCACGCATTCACTGAAACATATAACCTTTATCAGATTTATCATAAACAGTCTCAATTATGAAAGCATTTCACATAAACGATAGTACCTATCATAATTCCTATCAGTATTCGATTCCCGTGCCGGGCATAAACCACGTAGGCAACGATTAATTTTAGTCGCCATAAAATTGAAGTGGTTTCTGATTTGGTAGCACGTTAAACTTGCATTAGCGCCATCTAGTATCGCTTGATAGATTTAGATTTAGTATAGTTTTATGATGTCAGGAATATATATTTTATATTTTGTTTACCTTTTAGGAGATACATTTGGGAAAATAAGTAAAAAAATATGTGTTATATATTTTTATGACTGAGGTAGGCAAACGAGCAAGCGGGTCACGTGATTTTAAGTGATCATCGCCGCCCATAGACACCTGGAACACTAAGTTGGAGACTTGTATTATGGGACGGGAGGTTATAGGTAGGGTACTGGGATAGTAAAAGCTCGCTTAGTTATAAATTTAGAATATATTTGGACAGAATATATTTGGAGAAATGGTTTATGACCTAGAATAAAAGATAGGCTACTTTTTATCCCCGAAAAAAGTGCGGTTCCCCCAGGATATAATTTTATGTATTGCAAATATTGTAAAATCTACGCGAACGAAGTCGCGGGCATTAGCTACGTTTTAATAACAATACAATCTTTGAGCCTTAACGTGGAAAATTATGAAATCAAAACATGTTCAAAACTACATGACAGAATCGTGACGGAGCAGTTCCAAAAATAGACAAAGGAGTTTGTGGAAAGTCGTTGGAACGTGACGCGACAACCGGTCCGGGTTCAACTTTAACTGCGACCCAACTCGGATAATTCGCCCGTTTTGTCCCTTCAAAGTTAACAAACGGTGTTACGAAGTTGGGATAAGCTTGCTGTAATAGGGCATAAGCGTTTTTGTGCAAAGTTTAACTCTTAAATTGACAGTTCGAATGAATAATTTTTTTTTTACGTTAGATGGAGGCGAACGAGCAGGCGGGTCACGTGATGTTAAGTGATCACCCTCGCTCATAAACAACTGCAACACCCGCACGGTCAAAGAAGCGTTGCCGGCCTTTAAAAGCCCCCGCCGGCTCTCCCACTCACCGGACGGTTCATAGCGGCAGGCGTCGGTCTTCTGTGGGAGTGTGGTACTGCCCCGCACGAGCCGGTCTATTCATGCTGCAGGCTAAAAAAGCATGCAACAAGCATACCACTACCATAATTATTCAAAATTTACTTATAAACAATTACTTATACACATTTTCTTAGATTCAACGACCTCTGTAGTGTAGCGGTTAATGTACTAGACTGCTACTCAGTAGGTCCCGGTTTCGATCCCCGGTCAGGTCATGATAGAAAATGACCTTTTTCTGATTGGCCTGGGTCTTGGATGTTTTCTATATATGTATTTATTATTTAATATAGTATCGTTGAGTTAGTATCCCATAATACAAGTCTCGAGCTTAGTTTGGGGCTAACTCAATTTGTGTGATTAGTCTATATTTATTTATTTATTTATTTAGATTATATAGGTTTCGTATGAAGATGATTATAATGGTGTGTAATAAGTTTAAAAACTATTGAACCGATTTTTAAAATCAAACCTATTAGTTTTGGCAAATATTATCGTTTCTGCTTTGAACATGCCAGCACATCTCGGCTCTGGTGGAGTTTATTTTTTATAAAAGAGGGAGGCAAACGACCAGGCGGGTCACGGGTGTGAGTCACGACTCAAATCAAGTACAGGGCAAAATTATATAATTAAAATTATATAAATTCTATTAATTTTTTGTCTTGCGGTGATAACGGCACGTTAGCTGTTGCCGGTGGTTTCACATACATACAAGTGTATATCTACAGTCTACACATTATAATAAAACTGTTACCTTTGTCTGTACATTGGAGATATTAAAGGAAAACATTTGGACGCCTTTTTGAGACCTATAGATCCGAAACGATCTTTTATGTAATGTTTGTCTGTCTTTGTGATCGCGTACAAACACACAAACTACTGCATGCATTCTGATGTCTCTTTTTGCGTCGGGGGTTAAAAATATAATTAAGAACACTCTCGATTAAGTCACCTCTGACAAAAAAAAACTGACAGAATGACATACAAACTTATAACACCTCTCGTTTTGCGTCGGGGGTTAAAAAGGCATATACGCACGATAATATTCAACACAATTGTTATTATTAGTTTAAAGACTCATTGCAAGTGAATTGTATTTTTTATGGGTCAATAAAGATCTCTAAACGTAATTTTTAATTTATTCAAAAACGAATATATATAATTCTTAATGACCATAGAAAATATATAGTTCCCTGTATGGGCGTCTTGGACGTCAGTAGACACAAACAAAGCTGTTAGCATATTATAATGCGGTTATTATTTTTTATTATTAGCCGGCCGGTCTCAGAGAAACCTCTGATGCATTCGGCCGATTTTCGAAGCAAAATTTTATATTTCGGAGATTAAATCTAGCAGAATTTAAATTTATTATAGACTAGCTAATGCCCGCGACTTCGTCCGATCAATGGATACTATAATATCTTGTCAGCCCCTTGCTCGGTTACAATAAATTATATCCCTCGGGAACCGTACATTTTCTCGGGACAAAAAGTAGCTTATCTTTTAATCTAGGTCATAGTCCATCGCTGTACCAAATTTCATCCAGATCTGTTCGGTTTTTTTTTGTGTCATGCGCGTACAAACATATAGACAGACAAAAATTCTAAAAACAGTAGAGAGAGTAGTTTGGCTTGTATAGGTCCTATATACATATGTATGTTTTTCTTAAATGTACAGACATAGCTCAGTTACAATTTTATCTAAGTATATGTATAGATATAGTATCATTGAGTTAGTATCCCATAATACAAGTCCCGAACTTAGTTTGGGGCTAACTCAATTTGTGTGATTTGTCTCTATATATTTATTCTAACATAACAAGTAATCTCGTGGTCCCTATTAAAACAATGCAAGTAATGGTAACAGTTAGTGATTCGTTAAGTAAGCCGTTTAGGCAGGCTACCTGCGATCATAATATTGATTTATCGCGCACTTACAGTGGTGCCGCTGACCATAAATTGGTTTGCCGTAGACAAATAAAAAAATTGCCGTATTTCAATAAAAAATGCCGTACATGACATGTTGATGCCCGAATGAGCTTTTTTTAGATGAACTGACCACCAAACGACCTTTTTTTCAGTATATATATTGCATGTTTAATGTCCAAATGACCTTTTTTTTAGGTGAACTGACCACCAAATGACCTTTTTTTTTAGATTTAACGATGACAGGTTTTTAATTTTGGCTATCATCAGACGGTTTAGTTGTTTTTTGTGGTACCATGATTGCCGTATTTTAGCGTACGGTAATATTCGCGCGGCCGTATGCCGTACAATCTTCTTTTTAATAGCCGAATTGCCGTACGTTTAGCAACACTACGCACTATTCAGAATTAGCTGTCTGTTTGTTGAACAATAAGCCTGTTTTCGTCCGACAAGGCTGACCACTTTATTGTAGGTACTACTTGTTAGAGGCAGCACCATGTTTAATTTGCTCAATACATAAAACACAACTGTTATTGAGCTAAATGTTTGATAAATATTATAACCATAGCATTTGGATATATATTATTGTTATTTCAGTGATTTTTTTTATGTCAGAGGGAGGCAAACGAGCAGGCGGGTCACGAGATGTTAAGTGATCACCAGCGCCCATAGGCAACTGCAACACCCGCGGGGTTACAGAAGCGTTGCCGGCCTGTAAAAAACCTTTGAAGTTGGGCCCCCGGCTCTCTCACTCACCGGACGGAGCATGACGGCTGATAACCAACATTCAGGCGTAGGTCTTCTGTGGGAGTGTGGTACTTCCCCGGACGAGCCGGCTCATTCGTGCTACAGGCTGAAAAATAGCCTGTAGCTGGCTCCACACCACTACAACTAGTGGCTCCATACCACTACTAGTATTGGCTCCATACCACTACTAGTAGTGGCTCCATACCACTATGAAAAATGATTGTGACCATCTTTTGATGTTTTTGTGGGTCATTCCGTATTCGTCTTCTGGCTCATAATACGCGTTTCTTATACCTCATTCTTCCTATATTCTATTCCTAACTCATACTCAGCTTATATTAGAGTAGGTTGTGTTAGGAATGTGACTGTGGAGCGCGAAAAGGACATGGTCCCGGCAAAAGTAGTAGGTGATTGACACTGTGTGGTTTTGGTGAGTTCGAGTCCCACATACCTATTCGGCTTCCCGTTGGGCGGATGGATGAGACGAGGGTCTTTCCACAGGATAAAAAAAGTTGTGTTAGGAATAAATTTAGGATGAAAAAAAATGTAAGGATGAGTCGTCATAGGATGAAAATGGAACACTCCGTTTTTGGCGAGAATGGCGAGTGCTTATCTATCCTTAGCTGTGTGTAGTGATAAGTCATAAAGCGATAATTAAATACAACAATTTATTATTTTAATTAATTTATTATTGTTAGTGGTATGGAACCACTACTTGTAGTGGTGCGGAGCCAGCTGCTTGCT
>JADGIL010005168.1:794-14638 GCA_020352625.1 Cactoblastis cactorum | reverse complement strand
TTATTTGTGTGATGTGTGATTATATTTTAATAAAGGTATTTTCTTGTGGCTTGAATACTTTTTGCTGCCGTTAACATTCTTTTCTTCCAATGTTATTGTCGCAAAATTGCGTGTAATACGAAAAGTAGCCAGGCTTTTTATACAGATTACATTGTCGGCTATCTATTGTTATTGTGGTCAGTTTAACTGTTACAAATAACTGTTCCCTTATTGTCTGTTGTTTCTTTAACCGTTTGATTTATTAAAGCATTAAGTAAATAAAATCAATCTATTATCGTTACTACATCTCTACCATAGTTTAACTAACTGGTTAGGTTTATCAAACGGAAATTACAGTAACTACAAATACATAACAAACATGACTGAGGAAAAAATTAACGTAATACACTTACGATTAGGTTTGCCTAGCCATGCATGCCTCTATCAGCAGTCGGCATGTTTCAGTCAGAAAATATTACATGCTTTTGCACCAAATAAGTGAAAAAGTAACTAGGCGAGTATGGAAATGGCTTCTTCATAACACGTTACGCGAATACCGATGAAAAGTAGCTGAATTATTGCCTAATTAAGTAATTTATGAATAAACTACCGATATAAAATCTGTTCTCAATAAAATTAATACAAGTAGGTATTCCGGTGACACGAAACTACACGACGACTAAATTCCGCAAACTTATTTAGAAATTACCTATAAATTATATTAATAATGAAAAAAATACTATAAATACACGTTTTATTATACAAACACTGTCCAAAGCCATGCACAACAAATTATATTTTAATTTTAAATATATAAGTACGACATTATCATACTGACCTGTTAAAAACGCTGACGATAACCATAGTAAAATCCAACGAACTGAACAGTCACAGTACTATAAAATTTACTACCACGGAACAGTTAGAGAAAACAGGCACATTTTCACAAAAATGCACGTCGTTTTCAAAATATTCACATCGATTATATGGTTCGATACAATAAACGGTCACATAGCAACGTTAAACAAGACCTCACCGCGCGACTAACTGCGGGCGACTGAACTTCTGATTGGTCGAAACTCGCGCAGCGCTGTCGGAGATGCAGCGCGTACGCATGCATTTCGTATTGCGTCGACCAAACATTAAAAATTCGAAAGGATTATTGTTGTTACAACCAATCGATAGAAAAAAATTGTATGCATGTTGGAGAGAAAAAAAATTGGATGCTTTTTGTTGTTAAAGTGGGATAAGTAGATCAAATAAATTATGTGCTTAGGTTTTGTTACGGTTTATAAAAATGCTTGTAGGTACCTATTATATTATGGGATTCGCGTAGGTACTTGAGTTTGAATATTCTCTGCGATTTCTAGTGAATACAGAGTTTCGAATGGTTAAAAAACCTAGATTTAACATGGAAATTACCATCTTAGAAATACCGAATAGTTTATTACAATTACTTGTATAACGAATCTAGCAGTGTTTATAAATAAACACACTGGATAAGAAAGGAATTATCAAGTTAAGAAAAACATAATAACATTAACAAACAAATAGGTCCCTCAAATCCCTAAAGAGTCGACACAAATCACCTCGTAGCCTAGATTCCAGGCTGGCAAGCGCAAGGGTGATATTTGTCACCGTTTGTCACCGGCACATTTACCAATTCTACACTACACGCCTCTTCACTTTGCCTGAGGCTTCGCATACTAATGTAGCTTATCAGACAGACATATCCATCATTGCATTAACAATGCGCAAATGTGTTGACTTGACGTTAGTGCAGAAGAGAAAGATTGTTTTCAATGTCCCGCAATTCAATACTATTTAGTTCTTTTGTCTATGACTGTAGAATAGGCGAAAAGATTTAATATAGTTTTCGTAGTTATTTGGCTAGATCGGGATGAGATTTTATATCCTCTATAAGTTCCGGTATGGGTGTTGGATATTCCTGCAAAATAGTCTTAGTTTGCGGCTTATTAATTTAGTTATTTCAGACTACATACCTGTTTAAGAGAGTTACAAATTATTCGATGGATAAGCCCTTATTTTCGCGTCAGGATGTTGATTTTTTCAGGTCTCGGTTTTGTACTTTAATTAGGATGAATTGGATTTTGTTACTTCTTACTCTTGACAAGTTCACATTGAGGTAGGTGCAAAGTAAATTACAAAATGATTGCATTTGTTTCCATTGGAACAACGTTAAATTAGTTTGGGTTATAATATGAACTTGTTGGGCTCTCAATAATTGTTCACAGACAAGAAGAAACGTGTCATATTTTGTTTTTCAACGCAAACGAACACAATACTACAATGTAATTTTTCACCATTTGTAATTCAATACACTATTAGAGTTAAATATGACAGTGTATTGAAATTCGTGATATTATTAACGCTATAAGCGTCGACGAAGTTTTCTATTTAAACAGATAATTTTTAACACCAATTTATTCCCGCTAATGATACAAATGAAATAGGAAATGACCACTTTTATCCCATTTGTAAATTCTATTAGTTACACCTGTCCATGATTGGTATCCTGGATCTAATGAAATTACCACTAATGAAATATTTTCATTGACTAATAAATCGTCCGTTTAAATATAGGTAAGTGGTGGTTTTAATTAGCTTAAGCGTAAGTTAATTTACTTTCACTACATAATATGGAACAAAGTCACTTTCCACCGTCTGTCATTTTGTATGCTTAATCTTTAAAACTACGCAATGGGGAGGGCGGCGGTTTTTTATAGGCCTGCAACGCTTATATTACCCTCGGATGTTGCAGCTGTATATGGGCGGCGGTGTTCACTTAACATCGCGTGACCCGCCTGCTCGTTTGCCTCCCTCTGACATAAAAAAATCGATTTTGATGCAATTTTATTTTTAATAGACAGGGTGATTCATAAGGATTATTTTTAAATCGCTAGTTATATATACAAATGAATTAGTAAATGTTATCACCAAGACAATTCTACTTTAATAGATTGGTAAACAAAACTGATCAATTAGCGACATCTTTAAAGGGACTTTATTGAATCAAAATTCCCATTAACTGTTAAATTGATATAAATACATATGCACATTTCATTCTGAAAATTAATTAAAGTACCAAACAAAATAACTTACACAGTGTTCAGCAACATCAAACATTATCCTAATCTCATACATTTATATTCATTACGCAGTAAGACCCTTCATTTTCTCCCTAAGGGAAGAGATGAGATGCTATCGAGAAGCAAAGGGTGAGCGACGCCCTGCGGCGAGCAAAACGGGGTCACTGTGCTAGTAGTGTACAACCACCTGTGTCGGAGTCCCTGGATGCAATCCAGAACGCGTTTTAGGCCGATAAATACACAAAGGATTTTTTTTATAATTGACCCAATACGGATTTTTGTGGATGGCCAGTTTTGTGGAAGAATCAAACGTTTTTAAATATAGATTTTGAATAATTGATCAGATATCATGTCAAAATTTAGAATTTTAGGAAAAAGGTATATGAAGTTGAAGTTTTTTAACAGATATGTAGAAGAATTTTGAAGGAGGTTATACTAAGCTTTATTGACTTGCGGTGCGGTTATTAAAAATAAATTGATGTAAATGCTCTTCTGTATTTCGTCATTAGATGAGAACTATCTTATTACGTGAAAATCTTCACAGATACGCCTGAATATAGATGTCAATAATCAGGGGAATGCTTTTTCGAAAGATTAGTTATAAGTAATATAAGCATAAACAATTTAAAACGCTCACAGCTGGCTATTTCTTTAAGGTAATGTAATCTACAGGCCTTATCCATAAAAAATATAAACAAAGAATTATTCTTATACAAATGTTAGTCACGCGATGCATTAAAACATGATTAAGTCACTGATCATATACATCTTAAACACGTGAAACACAAGACGCTATTCTTTATCTATACCTAATATGGATCGAACCTTATACGTATTGCAATGTAAGAATGGCCAGATGATGGCAAGTACTTTAGTTGAATCAGATCAAGCTAATACTGTAGAAATAGTCAGACGTCAATCTGACAAGGAAAACAAAATATACGATAAAGAATTTATGTTCGGAAAGACAGTTCTACGGACAGACAGTTTGGAACCAATGTACAAATATAAAGCTTACAGAAGTCCTCCATAAATATCGCATTTCATATTCCGACGGTCAGTAAATTCTTGAAAAATTGGCATAATAGAATCTTTCATAATTGGCATCTGTCCTTATGAAGTTTTTTTTAACAGTTTCAATACAATTTTGAAAATGATATTAAGAAAATTGTTTGTTCATTTCAATCTTAGTCAGTCATGATGAGAAGTTGTTATTAGAAACTTTTACTTAGTTTCAACTGTCCCAGTGTTTGTCTGTTATCAAATCTTGCAAGTTAACTACCGGTTCGGTAACCGACCGTATTGATCTGAGATTTCTAATAAACCAAATCTTCAACGTTTTTAAAATTTGTGTCACGCAAGTAACGCCTTCTGATCTTACACAAGATCTTCCTGGTCACGGTAAAAGCTAGTGGGAAAATGAAATTTTTGTAAAAAAAATCTTACTGTTACTGTTTGTTATTGTACTAAATATTGCGGTCGATGAGAAATTTTCTTTGCCTAGTCACGTAGCGGTCCTGGCATAGTATGGAGTAAACGGTAGGTCTATTGAGCTATTGATTACTGATTAGATACGGGAATTGAGATGCTGCTGTAAGTCATGTCCAATCTTGGATCGTATTGGCATTGAGTAGGGTTGCTGGGAAGTACCGTTTGGGAGGACTTGTGTATGGGTTTTTGGATGAGGTAGCTATTATAAGAATGTTTATAGGGGTTTGTAATTAAGTACTGTGAAATATTATTTTCTAATGAACATATGATTTTTGTTTGATTAAATATTTTTAGTTGTTTTGTTTATACATACGCTATTTGATATAGAAAGCAATGACGCCGGAGACCTGTTTTTTATATTAAAAGATGTAAGATATTGATTTTGACATTAAAATATGTCTAATGACTTACTGCCAAATAGATTATTATAAATTTAAGAAAAAATATTTAAGTTTACAAAGTCATTCAACCCAAAGTTTTATCTGAACTATATTCTGGTAAGTATATTCCGATAGTGTGTGTACATAAAACATAAACTCTCTGTTAGATTTCAATTCCTTAATTTAAATTATTATTTAACTATTTATTCGTTTACTTACTCTCATATTTTACAAATATAACTTTAAAAAAATATATATCTCAAGGTGAGGTGCAGCAATAACAGTTACCAATAAGCATGAAAATTCCAAATATGTAATTTTACCTCGAAGTACTTACATTCAATTGCCATATTACGAAAAATATTATATACTCTTCGTTAAGTTGTAAACGAAGTCTGCACACAATAATTACTTCCAAAAAGATAGTCTTATGTGTACTTTACCAGCCATTAGCAGAAGCCAAGGACCTCGGTTGAAAGAGCCCGCGTTAGGTTTCCTTTACAAAAGGCCCACTGAGGGTCGCCGGCATCTACTTGACCTATAATTACCTCATGCTAACAGCATAACTTACGTGCTTTAGATGTTTCTTTTATTGTGACAGCTTCCTTTCCTTAACTTTATTTACATAGACTTACCTGTAACAAGAAAAAAATAAATGAGAAAACGTTCAAATCCTGCTGCAAATCCTGCTTGATTGCCTCCCTCTGACATAAAAAAATATCAAAAATACTCGCTTTATAGACATAACATTAGTGCAGTATCATTAGCATCTTGTCCGGTTTTCGCATGTGGTCCACCTGATCAATTGTTGCCGTTTGCTTCTAAATCTTGTTGCATCTCTGCGATTCCGATGAGAGCCGTTTCGGGTTTGACCGGTAATTTGCATGTGCCATCTGTATTAGGTTATGGGTTAGTGTGTGAAATAACTGTTTGATTTCGGTGTTGCGATTATGTGATTTGATTTATGGGTATGGGAGGAGCAGGTTATTATAATCACACGAAACAGTTGTCACTGAATATGCATTTTAAATTATTTGGGAAAGAGTGACCGTTCATAAATTCTATTTACATTGAATATATACTTTTTATATTTTAACGAGCTAAAGAAATATTGACGGAACTAGTATTCTGTTTTTAACGTTCTCAGCTCAGTGATTCGATTAATTCTAGGGTACTATAATAAATAACCCAAGGCGAAATATACTACGCAAGTTCACAGTTCAATTTTCCGAAACCATTTATGATGTATCGAAGTCACGAACAACTTTCAGCTAATGCTAACTTTCTAAAAGCAATTTACGACTCAATGATAGCGAGAATAATTTGGAACAATCCCTTGGCCCTTGAATTTTACAACATTATATAAAACGGTATATTTACAGTTCCATGTTAAAAGTTTTGATTAAATTACTCAGACGATTAGATACGTGTTTTTGTTTGTTAACTAACTACCTAATTATAATAATTTTTAAATAATAGTACTTTAGCAGTGGCAACAGATAACAATAAGATTTTAGTGTTCCGGTAGTTACTTATTTCGTTGGTTGATTTGACTCTGCCCAATGGCTAGAAAAAGAAATATATTTTAACTTTGAATTTTTAGGGTTAACTGTTAACTAATATAAAAACTTTACTTATGTAAAAAAATATCTTGGAATCAAATTTGTAGTCGAGGCTGATTCGAAAAATTACCTTAGGCCAGAATTTCAATTTTGATTAATCATTTGTATCGAATAAAGACAAGGAATTTAATACCTACAGCGTATTCTTCAATGTAAACAAAAGATCTGATGTTTCCTCAACCATTGTTTAGAAATATACCCACTCAATAAGTAACCTAATAATAGTAGCATAAAACAAGTAAACAAAATTGGCAATAAATAAATTGGTAAAGAAAAATCAAAGATTTATCAAACTATAGACGTATCTAAAGAATCAACGCATTACAATGACATAGCACGCAATAAGTTTGTGAAATCCAATCTAAAATGGAGAAAGTAAATGGCAGTCTGTAACCGCCCTAAGCAAATTCCTAGATTGAATGCTACCCGTCCAGATTTCATTGTAAAACTAAGCAAAGGATTTCTCTGTTCAATGGGTCGGAATGGAGACCAAAGACTGAATTCTTAAAGTGTTTCTGAACAGCTGGAGAATTATTAAATATTTGTTTTACAATTGAAATTTTTTTTTAAATCTGTTTTTTGCAGTAGTATTTTCCTTAACTGATACATAAATATGGACAAATCACACAAACTGAGTTAGTCCCAAACTAAGTTCGAGACTTGTACAAATATTATGGATACTAAATAAACCATACCATATTTTATAATAAAAACATTGTAGGTTTCCTATTTCTATAGATAAACATCCAAGATCCAGGCCAATTAGAAAAAAATAACTTTCCATCATGACCGGGTTTCGAACCCGGGACCTATTGGTTGAAAGGCTGAGGACTACCACTGCGCCAACGAGGCCGTGATGAGAAAAAAGGTCGAATAAACATTCAATTAAAAGTATCTAATTACACTTGTGGTCCAATAATTATAGTAACATTTAAATTGATAGTTTACCGATCAAAACGACACGGCGTTGGCTACGGCTGCCAATAAGTTTAAATTAATTTCTCTTAGAATAGGTGGTTAACCTGATTTATATCATTATTAGCAAACAGTATCGTTTGTACTAACTATCGGCGATCAAAGAGTGCGACTGTACTTTAACTACGGGTTAATTTGAAGTTATGATTATGACTGCCTCCGTGGTCCAGTGGCCATGGCGTGTGTCTTCTGATCCGGAGGTCAAGGGTTCTAATCTCACTGGAGGTAACTTTGTGTAAAAAGTCTTGTTAGGATATTGCATTGTAACTACTTTGTCAATATCTCGGATTCTAAGCGGGGTATCAATATCAAAACAACGCTATATTGTAAGTTAGACCTACAATACAATTGTAAAAACAGCATCAAATTTGTTTGTTTTCTCTTTAATATTTTCTATGAACAGACATAGTCCAGTTACAGTTTTATTATAAGTATAAATTACAGTTTAAATTGTTTGAATATCTTTTTTATCTTCAAATTAAAAAACCATAATGATTAAATTGCCATTCAAAAAATCATCAAATTTATACAGTCTGTTCAAAAAATGATACCGTTAATAATCACTATTTTTAAGATTAAAAAAGGGTGACATTTCGGCTAGCTGTCGGACAATAGCTTTTCTACCCAGTAAGAAATTCTCACAAAACGACAATAGCACACAAAAGGATGCTGTTATTCACACAGTTAACTCTTTATTATATTATACTGCTTACTGTTAATCTGAGCATAGATAAGCTATACAGGATGTTCTTTCAGAATTCACAATTTTATTGTTAATATTTTTTAAAGTATTATTTTATACAGGATAATACGTAATATTTATTGCAAGTAACTAAGATTTGGATTTTATAGCTTAGTTACTATAGATATATACGTCAATCATATTTACAATAGGTGATTTCATTTAGTAAGTTAATTAACTGAGTAATTGTGATAAAAAAGTATTCTAAGGCTTTAGTTTTTAACATGAGTATTACAAGTATTTCTAATTGCATTTAAATCTTGTGTTTTTTTATTAAGATATTCTAAATCATTATTATATATTTCGTGAGAGAACTAATCAAATAACAATACAATAATATTGATGTGTAATTATAGTAGCCAAATTAAAAATAAAACAAATCAAAATTAGGGAACGTGCCAGCCAGTTATATTAAAAATACCTATTAAATTTCTTAAACCTCACAGTTCAAATTCATAAAGATTTTTTATTATTATTTATTATTTAAAATGTATTTACCTGGTCGAAACAGAAGCAGCCTGTATTCTAAGATCTAGTTCACAAAGCAAGGTGGCCCAGGAGACAAGTGTGTAACAATGCTTACAAAGGGGACAAAACCGAAACAACGACGTAATAAACCCACCCTTACATCTCCTGAGAAAGGTCGTCGACCTTTCATAGTGCCGTAACACCCTTTTATACACGACATGTGTATTTTGCGTCTTGAATATAGATCACCAGAAAAAAATCTGGTTTTGAGAATTGGAAGCAACTTTTCTGTGACCGCTTTCGTTAATACAATAATAATTATACTAATATACGTATACATAGGTTATAGAAATTGACATACTAAAATTTTACAATTATTTTAGGTATGCAATGCTATGAAGTTTAATTAACTTAGAGATAGCCATTGGCATATCCACAAAGCATAGAAAGATCCTTCTATGCTCTGTGGATATGTCCACAGAGCATAGAAGGAATCGCGGCCGCTCGATAGCGGGCGAGTGGCCGCGATCCCTTCTATGCTCTGTGGGCATATCCATATTTTAATATTTGTCCATTACAATGTACACTATACTGTCTATTAACAAATAATATTTCCAACTGAAAAATATAACAAAAAAACTATTTAAATATTAATCTCATAATGTCGGTTCAACATTTTGTAATCGCGTATAGATTTACGCGTATGGCACGCTTGGAGATGCAGGCATCCGGAGAACACTTCCTATTAGGTAGGCTGCTTGCCTGTTTGCCCACTTATTCGTATAAACTAAAAATCTTCATCGGAATAAAAATAAAGTACTTACATTTATAAACCTTTTTAAACACACTTCAATAAAGTAACCTACTAAAAAACCATGAAGCGTCTCATCAATCTTTAATAAAATCTACAACCTGCAACCATTATGCAATAGGAACCACAATACTTATTGCCTAACGCCGACTCCATAGCGACATTCCTTCCCTTTCTTCTCATACAAAAGGCGAAATGGTCGGCGTTAAACTACATAGTCACATCAACAATAGTATAGAATTCTTTGTGGCTCTTCAATGAGTCTTTTAAGGGCTTTAAGGCATATCTGTTGTGACTTTTTTCTCGGTCGTGTAAGTAATGATCATTATTTGTCATTTTGAGAGCTTGCTCACATACAATACATTAGTTAGTAAGAATTATTGTTACACGTAGTACTAATAAGTGACGTTTTAACGACTTTCTAGAGTAGTAAGATCCTACTTCAGTGTTTCACTAATCAAGCTGTTTAGTTTACTAACGAAAGAGACTTGATGAGAATTTTATCCAGATTTAATAAAGTGAGTGTAAGACTAGCAATTATATCATTGAAAGTTACGCGAGATGACATTATTAGTGTTTACACATCTTCAGAGTACTAGGAAACACGGTGAACACCATTACGCGAGTTGGAGACAAGATCAGCTCTGTGCATGCTAGCGTTCCTGAGCCAACGGTGGAGGAAAATGTAGCCACTCGCACAACAACTACGAGAGAATTTGTTGTAAAAAATTATAGGTAATATTAGTATGAAAGTATTGATTAACTAACGACGACCACTTTTTACATTACCATTACCCCAAACAATTAATCTTCCAAATTTATTCCCGTAATCAAAATTGTGCCTGTGAACGCTCAAAAGTGTCACTTAAAGCACACTTCACCGAACCACTCATCTTAAAGTAAGTACATAGTGCCTAAGAGCTTACACAAAACTCCGATATGGGAAGGAGATCTAGATTTCGTATTAAATAATCTTTATAATTTTTGTCAGCCTTATTTTGACCAAAATTTTAACTCTCCAAAAATAAATGTACGTCTTCTATATAATAATAATCTATATAATATACGTCTTATCTTCTATATAATATACGTCTTCTCGCGTGACTTTCAGTGATATAATTTTATTTAACATAATATTGTATATCAAAGCATGTAATAAATTCTATAAAAAAAACTACGTACATAGTATTGGTTAATCTAAAAATTGTAAATAAATTCTTGTCCATATAGCTAATAAGGTAATAGAATTGAAAAAAGAAACTAAATATGTTTTAATTTACTTATTCTACGAAAACGCCAACATAATCTCAAAAATTTTGCTTGTACAATAAATAATCTTGCTAAGAAAAATATATTTATTTTGTTGTAATCTCAGTAATCAAAAGTCTCTTAAATCAAGAATCTGGGAACCGCTCTCATTACACCATTTCTTTTTAAAAATGGCCGCTGTTCTCAAAGGTCCCTTCATCACAAAAGCTTGATGTGTATAATTATAATTATTATAAACCTTGACGATTTGATGTTAAACTGATAACGTATCGGGTTTCACTGACCAGACGACTGTTGCGATTGTCCAGAAATGAATGAATTTAGGGTTGTGCCCTTTTGTTATGCTACGAAGGGCCTTTATTATAATAGGTTAAAATAAGGATTACAAGGGGTTCGCACTCGAGTTGACCAATTTATTTGACGAAGTAAGATTTGCAACAGTAATGAGATTAGGAGTTTTAAATTGCATATATTGATGCCAGGTCTATATGTTGGGAGTTGTTGAGCATTTGAAAACAGTTTAAGTAGTGTTGATATAATGATAATGGTGTTGAATGAGTGAGCAAAAGGAGCTCACACTACTCCAGAATCAGTGCATTTTTGTGGATAACTTAATATAAATAAAAATTATTACGCTTCCGAAAGTGTGATGTTATTTACGACAAATTATATTTAATTTTTATTAGTATAAAAAAATTAATAAAATATGTGTAAGTTTGCTAGCATAGTTTTATACAAAATGCTTGCAAAAAATTCTCGTAGGTACATTACATGTACATAAATAGTATAGTATTGTGACACTGGGCATTGATCAATTAGTAACCAATTTAATATTTTCTAAAAGAAACATGCAATTATTGTAAAATCAATTAAAGGAAAGAGCCTTAATGTAATTAGGGGATTATTCTCATAGGCTAACACCTGTCACTATTTTAGAATTTTTATTGCATCAATAAGCGTGGCTTACAAGTCGCAAATCTCTCGGCTCTGTCTTCCCCGTAAGAGATAAAGAGGTGATTTTATATGTATACGAAATTGCGGCATATTTTAAATAAAACAAGAATAACGCGCGGTTGTGTTTAGTTAATTAAGATTTGGAACAATTTACATAATCAAAGCAACCAACCGTGAAAACATTGTTATGGGGTTAGGGCGCGATAAATAAGTCTGAAAAAAAGGGTTTGATGAATATTTCCGTGTACTGTAACTCGTGGTAATAAAGTTGAAAATTAATGTGAAAATTTTATTGAAAGCTTTTTGATTCCATCAGCGGTCAATGACCGATCGACAGTTCAGATTATGCTTTGAGGTGTTAATTTATGTTCCTTGTATACTCAATAGTATTGAGTATACAAGGAACATTTCAATTATAATGTTATAATCCTTTTAAATGCCTTGGGTTGCTATAAAATTTACAAAATACAGATTGAAATAAAAGTAATCAGCCAAGTGTGAGTTGGATTTGTGACAAAAGATTCGGTAGCATTATGTACCTATAAAAAATCATGTTTGTTGCCTAGGAGCCTCATTTAAATATTTATTTTGTGACTCTCCCGTGGTCGTCTCCCAAAGGCAAACCGAAGCAATTGTCACTTCGCTACGTCTATGTAATAAACAGTACCCCAATAAACTAATGCTGTTGTTGCAATTCGATCATAAATAAACAATTAACAAAGACCAGAATAGACTTAGCTTTTTGCTATATATTTTTTTGTAAAATAGTTCATTCTACCAGATACATTTGTAACTTAGAATTAAACTTCAGCATATTTTCTACGGATCTCAAACAAAGAACACACATTTTATTTACCAGTCCTATCACCGTACATGAAATACAGCCAGTCAACAGATAGACTGACAAACGTTTTTTACCCTTTGGGTACAGAAATCTTGAAAAACATGGACACGAATTGTTGACAAAAGTTTTGTAAACCTCCAACATGAAATAAATTTGTTTTAGAAAATCACATCAGAATCGATTCAGCCAAATAAGAGATGATCGCGGACAAACTTATATATGTACATGTCAAACTGAGAAACATCTTTTTGTTTAAAGTCAGTTAAAAACAAAAACCAAGTTTATCTGGGTTAAACATTCAAATATTTCGAATAAAACCGTAATAATAAGTAAATAAAATGATAAAATAAAAACGGATTTTCACTCAATTGTTAAATGGAGTTAAAGTAATAAAACGCAAGTCATTTATTCAGTAAAATTAAATTACAGCAAACGAAATGGCGTAGTCGCAGAAAAAAGTCGAGTCTATCCACAAGGTGATAAAAATAATGTGAAAAATACGAAGGCAATAAAAAAAGGGCAATAACTCCTCTATACTTTACAGTAGGCCCAAATTGTGAGGACGACGTTTTTATAGTGCGATAAAATACACACACATCCTGTTAAATGAAGGTACTCGATCATGAAGCTTTATTTAATTGTTGGTCGTAAAAAAGATTTTTTTTACTAGGCTCCAATTTGTTAAATGGATTTTATTAGGAAACAGGAGTTCAGTTGTAACGTTACTAAGATTTCGATGCGGACACATCCCCTCTAACAAGTACAAACACTTAATAGACTTATCAGATTCACTATCGGAAGATGCCAAAATACTAATTAAACTTTACCATTATGTAATGTGATCATACTTGTACAAAACCTTACAGGGGTGGCATAGTCACTGCGTGACAAAATCCCTTTCAAATAAATAAAGAAAAAATAAAAAGATTTTATTATCAGTGCTAAGTTTTGAAATTCTGCAGAAAGGTCCGTTACACCGTTATTCTGAGAAGAGAGTATCTCTAAGGCATTGGTTGTATGTAGTTAGTAGTTTTTTTCATACTAGTAATGTCTTATGTCTTAAAGGTAAAACAAACCAGGTAAAAAAAAACGTGATACGTAGTGTGTTGCTCAAAATCAATATCAAAGAGTTTTTTATTCAACTTTGGAATCGTCATCATACTATTTATTTGTTGATTGCAAAGCTGCAAACTACCAGC
>JADGIL010005159.1:802-20227 GCA_020352625.1 Cactoblastis cactorum | reverse complement strand
AATTTCCAAAAATCCTTTCTTAGCGGACGTCTCCTAGTTACAATCTACCTTCCTGCCAAATTTCATCTTCATTGACTGAGTAGTTTTTGAGATTTCGTGATGAGTGAGTTAGTGTTTTTCGCTTTTATATATATAGATATAAGTATACACGCATTAAATTTTCAACGTTAATCCCCAAGCCTAAAGAAAGATTTTCTGTAAAGTGTACCACAAAATGTACTGCTGTGGGAAAATCTAATCAGACAGCCATTACCGAAAGCTAGCTCCATTCAAAATAAGTTAACTTACTTACCGATCCTCTTTCTGGATATGTATCTTTTTCTGTGTCAGAATATCCAGACCCCAAACTCCATGATGAAGCTTTTTTATTTTCGTTTATTATATATTCATATTCACGGTGTAAGCTAAGAAACATGGCTATTAATAATCAAAATTATCTTTTTTATAAGTAGTTATGTGATATAATGTATAATTTGTACTAAAGTTAGATAAAAAGAATTATACTACAGCACAAAATTATGTTAGCCAGACATTGCTATGATTTTTATCCTGCATCGTCATACCGGCATCCAATGTACCTACAAGTATATATTTTATCACTGGTCATACCCACGACAATGCTTCCGTGGGTAATTTGGAATTTTCCCACCATTTTTCATCATACTTAGCCATATCGTTCACGATTTTTAACCGACTTCAAAAAGGAGGTGGTTCTCAATTCGGATAGTTTTTTTTATGTATGTACATCGATTACGCCAACGTTTCTGGTCCGATTTGCGTAATTCTTTTTTTATTCGACGCAGAATGTTTGCCATTGGGTCCAAACAGCGAAAAATCACGTATGTTTCTTAAATATTTACGGCAACGGAAATACATCCTGTGAAAATTTCAACTTTTACGGTTCATGAGAACATTTTCTTTTGTTCGAAGCCTGATGACAGACGGACAACAAAGTCTTAGTCTAGGGTAAAACGGGAACCCAAAAATGATATCAAATCTAAAAGCAGATCCCAGGCTACGAGGAATCGTAGTGGAAGCCAGGATAACGCTAAGAATGAAAAGAGATTATATAATTATATTAACTTACTTCTCCGTTCTAAAAATATCTCCAGCTTCCAACATATTGAAAGTGAAACAAATTCCTTCTTCAGTCAAAATTGGCGAAAATAAGACAGTGCATTTTTCAGATATATTAAATTTCCATTTGCACAAAAATAACGTTTCAGTGATGTTTGGTGCTACCTGCAATTGAAAAATTAATATTACAGGAATAATAATATTTACTACATATTATAACAAATAGTAAAATATGAATATATAACACAAACATTTAGAGAAAGGCATCTATGCATAGTGTGACCTAGTTTTAACTGATGTGAGTTAAGGTCTAGTATATGTGGTAAATGCATGCTTAAATCGAAATTATTCACATTTGGACGACCTTAGCCTTCGGCGCTTAATAGTCAACATGCTTGTCTGCTGCTCAGGTCACAGGTTTGATCCCAATCAATTAGGGTTGAAATTTTTTTTTTGTGATTGACTTGGGGATTGTATGTTTATCTATTACAAGTGTACTTAAATATTTCCTTTAAAATATTATACAGTGTAGTAAACAAGTCTCGAACTTACTCGAACTCATTATGTGTGATTTGTTTCTATAAATATATTTATCTCATTTGTATTTACCTTCATTAGGTTAAACAAAGAATTCTTTGGGTCACTAATTTCTCTTCCAGTTGGCGAATTCAGATGATGATGACACACCAAAGTTAGATCTTCGAATATTTCGATACTGAAAACATAAAAAATATTTGAGCTTACATAATTTTATCTTCTCAGAGATACAAAATTAATAGTTTTCGTTTTTGGAAAACAAACTAATAATTGGGCAAAATAAATCTCTCAAGTCCCTTAAAGAGCTGATTTTGCACTCTCACTTTTGTATACGTATCTAAGCATTTTGCTGTTATTAAATTTAAAATAAGTATGTACATTAAATTAATTAGTTCTTACTCGGTAATGGACATATTGGCTCGAGTTTCAGAATCTTTATAACGATGATAATTTTCCGTAAAATTATATTTCCAAGGTAACGACTTAGTTTCCGAACAAACTGTAACTGCTGGAAAAGGTATCTGAAAAGATGAAATCCATAATAGTATTTTAAATTTAAGACTGTTTGTTACGCTGTCTCAGATTAACCAATGAATTTTGTTAAGAAATTTAAACATAGAAACATATACCTAAAATATTAGTAAAATAATAAACAAAAGTTACTTTTTTAACTTTATGACATTTTGTTTATAAATTTATATTTCAGTTAACATACATATGTATATGTAAGCTACTGTTAATTGAATAGGGTATTTAACTACAATAAAAATATTTAATTACATGTTTACCTAAAAGTAAACAGGTTTTAATATAGTTTAACCAACAAATTGTATTAATATATAAACTGATTTTTTGAATTATCAAATTTAAACTTAGTAAATTTTCATGTTTTATCACGTGACAAAAAACACAAGGGACCTTAAATTACGTCATCTGCCAGTACACAGATAAATAACAAATGTCGGAAATTTGTGTTCCATTTTTGTTAAAGTCAACTGTTTAGATTTGATAGTGACAAAAGCTTGCTTTTAGCAGTCGAATCTTTGTTTTTGAAGTTGAACCTGCAGATTACGTCGCAATCACTTTACGTTTCCACGGCTTTTTTATTTAAGTTATAAGTTGAAGACTTTTTTTATAGAAAATAAAGAATTTTACAAAGATTTAATTGGAAAAAATATATATTATAATGAACAATTTGAGACAGTTTTTAAAAACTTGTCAAATACCGTATTGTGACGTTTCACTATGGATCTAAATAATTGTACGCTTGGTTCAGACAAGCGATGAGAAAAGCGAGGTCTGCTTCATACTAGTCTGTGAATTAACAACTAAAAATACTTGAAATACTCATTTACCTGATGTACAGGAACTAGAGTGTCAGCGTTGATGATGACTAATGAGTTTTCCCTAAATTTTGTCCATAATGTGTTTATTAATAAGAAACAAATGAGGGTGCAGAATAAAAAAAATATAAGCCAAATAATATATCTGAAATAAAAATATTTGTTATTAATACAACTATGATGAAAATATAGAGAAACAGAAGAAAAAGAATTGGAAATAGTGCTAGCTAATACGTAACTACGAAATAAATATCCCATAGCGTCACGTGATATTTCTGTCAAAATGAATAATTGAAAAAGTGCAATAAATCCAAGTGCGAGTCGGAGTCGCACACGAAGTGTTCAATTAAATTCCAAAAATCATGTTTGTTTGACAGATTCCAAATAGTTTATGTAAATATCAAAATTACCTCATAACTCATAAACTATTTTCCCGATTTTTTCTACCAATTTTTCCTATTAAGTTTTTATTTAATTTTTCACCGCATAGTTTAAATGTAAAAGAGCAGGGGAGACTTTTTACTATTTTTCTGTTTCAGGAACCTGTACATCATTTACAAAGACTAATAATGATAAGCTACAAGGATCTGTTCTCTTAAAAAAAAATTTCACTCCTCATTTACAAATATGAGATGTTACCCTTATTAGATTTTATTTATTTAAATACTCACATTATTACCATACTTTGGTGCTTACGTCTCCTGAATTTTGAATCATCTAGGCTAATATAATCTTTAAAGAGATCCCTTATGATGTCCAACCACGACTCAGGAGACCTGAAGTTGGCTCCATTTGTCAACCTAAATTACAAAAATTAGTTGCCTTTTTGTATTTCACTAGCGACCCCCTCGCGGTTTTACTCCCATTCCCAAGGAAAATATGGGATTCTTAAAACAGGCTACGTATCCCATATTTTTTTTGGCCTATAATAGCCTTCCTTAATATCGCGTGACCCGCCTGCTCGATTGCCACCCTATTTCAGAAAAAAGAAATGTCTCGCTCACCTGTCTTCCAAAATCATTGACATAACTACGAATTAAGTTTGTACCTATTATAATGAAAGCAATGAAGTTTGTTGTAATCTAGTAAGCTCACTAATGTTTTAAGCGCAAAAAGTACGTCTGTCCTCCTACCACAATAAAAATCTTTTGATCATACTTTGAGCCACACATGCTATCAAGCTTCAACAAGGTCATTTGATAATTTTTATATAAATTGAATTTAAAATGGATTCACATGATACTTGGTTAAATTCCTCAAACAATTTCAAATGAGGTACATGGAATATATCAATAATACGACATTTTTCTGGGAAATGAGGACTCTATATTGGTCACTTAAACTAACTTCATACAAAAATAGTGACAGACTTGCTTTTTCGCCCGCACTGCTGGAAGATTTCTAATGTTGAAAGGCAAAGCCGTGGGCAAAATTTTGACTTGATTTAGAGTACAATGTAAAAACCCACCTAAGTATGGACATGTCAAGCGATAGTTCCTCAATCTATATATAAGAAGAGTCCTATACGTATGCCAAATTGGCTTTTCTAGATTTTGTTGATTTTCATATGAAGGACGCAAACAATGGAAAATATGGAAATACTCTTTTTAGGGTTCCGTACGCGAAGGGTAAAACAGGAACCCTATTACTAAGGCTTTACTGTCTGTCTATGTATTACCAGGCTGTATCTCATAAACCATGCAAGCTAGACAGTTTAAATTTTCACAGATGGTGTATTTCTGTTGCAACAACAAATAATAAAAATAAAATAAATATTAAAGGGGGCTCCCATACGACAAACGTGATTTTTTACTCGGTATTGATAACAATAAAAAACAAACGTTTGAATTTTTCACAAAATGTGTATTTAAATAGTAACTTTAAAAATAAATAATGTAATTAAAATAATAATTAAAGGGGGTCCCGTACAACAAACGTAATTATTTTGTAATTTTTCATAGATAGTACGGAACCCTTCTTGCGCAAGTCCGACTCGCCCTTGGCCGGTTTTTTAATTTTGTTGAGGCAGTATAAGGTAAATTTAATTGAAATATTATGTTGAAAGTTACAAGCTTCATAAATTATAAGAGTATCTAAAACATCAGATAGTTTTTATTTTTTACCCGACACAGGTCTAGCATAATAATATTTAATTATATAAAGAACGTTTATTAAATAAACACGGACATCTATTTCCGTTAGAAAAGGCGCTTTCCGCCTGATATGACGAAATTATTTATCATCGTGAATTAAATGCGTTGTACACTTTAAAAATACAAAACTATATACTACCTATGTAATTGATAAGGTTTGATAACTTACAAATTCACGGTATTAGTCAGAACTATCATTATTTAAATATAGAATCAATTGTTTTTCATTAAAAACCAGTTCAGGTTTTTACTAAAAAAAAGTATTGTGCATGATAACATTAATTTATCATTTGTCACAATATCAATGTTAAAACCTTCTTTGTCACATAATTATAATGCTTTTGTCAATTTTAAAGCGGAATATAGAAGAAAGAAATATTTATTCGATGCATAAGTTAGTCATGTACAAAATGAATTAATTTTTTTTTTCACTTCTTTTCTTGTAGAGGATGGCCGACGTACTGACGACATGTGAAATACACGATAATAAATAAATTTTTCATTCACATCCGAGTGACAACTACCTGTTACGTGATTGCGTGAGTTTCGAGTAATAACATCGCATAAACAAACATAGAAATCCAACAAGAAAATCGCGTGATTAGTAATTACTGCATCAATATTATGCACTCGTAATTAAATAAATGTTAAAAGATAGGTACAAGCAATTAAATTAAAAATTTCAAAACACTCTGACACAATATAATAGAACACACGTCAAACTTACCCCTCTTTTTGCGTCGGGGGTTTAAATAAACTAAGAACAATCTCGATTAAGTCACCCTTTTAACAAATAAGAATTAATCAAATCGGTTCATCGGGACTCATGATGTCACAGACAATGACAAACAAATATATGTACACGTCAAACTTCTAACGTCCCTCTTTTTACGTTAGGGGTTAAATATATTTTTATTGCTATGTATCTCAATAATTAATTTAAATTTGATAACTGTATGTCAAATAAATAACTATGAAATAATGAAGTATTGAAAATACATTATTTTAGCAAAGACACCTCTAGACGTTTTGAGTAACTGAATGTATAGGCAGATTAATTTGGTACTAGTTCTCATACGTATACATTCAATATATTGCTATTCAATATTTTAATTAAAAAGGATTGAACTATGCGTTTTCAATTAATTACTGAACTAAGAACGCGATAAAATATTTTTATTTCACATTAAATATGCATAATTCTTATTTAGATATTTAAATTCCCATGGGATACACAGGACACCCGGCTGACGAATTCCCCTTGACCGCGTCGTATCTCAGTTGTAATTTGTCCCCCGCGTGGCGCTGATTGCGGCGCTACGAGCGCACGCGGAGTGCGGAGGCACGGGCCGAGACCGGCCCAACCACCAGTATCGCGAAGGTCGTCCGTAAGAACGCAGCTTCTCGCGTCTTAAAAAAAAATTGTCGTCTTTTTTCCCGCGCAAATCACCACCATGGCGGCCACAGAGGAACTCAGCTGCATTCTATCGAGAAGGCAGGAAATCAACGAAAAACTGGAAGAGGGACACGAGATTAAGCCAAAATATAAATTCGTGAACGTTTACACGGAGTTCCATGAGTTCTCGAGGAAAGAAATAAAACAATACGAGGTCACATTTAACAAGTAAGTAATTGAATATCCAATAAAACGAATAACTAAAGGCATCATAATCTTCCTAAATAATCATAAATGATATTTCAAATATTTGCTTCAAGGTATATGAAATATACATAAATACCTACCCATTTCAATACGAATTGCCTATTAGTTGAAATGTTAAAAATAAAGACAGCACTAATGTATGCCTGATAACTTTATCTTATTATGTTATTTTTACAATGTTTCTAAAAAGTAAACAAGCCTATAAGTAAGCAGAAAAGCGTGACGTAGCAGTACCTAAATAAGATTAAATGCTAAAAAACACAAACCATGGTGAATATTAATTAGGTAATTTATCTTTTTAATATTTGACGTAGAGATCAAACGTATTCTAAAATAAATTTTGCGATGACATCTATTATATGATGGGTTTAAATAATTTATAACATAAATTGGTTAATTAATACATAAATTTCAAAAATACCTATTACATGTTTTATTACCTACAGGAGGTAAATACGAACGAAGACCTAATATTGTACCTACATAATGTAGGCAGTCGAATATTAAATATTAATAGTAGGTAAACATGAAAAGGAAAGATAATATAAAATTTAATTTGTATCATCATAATCCAGTGAACGAAGGTAAACATATAGTGAAAGTAAACATTAATTAGCTAATAAAATTGGAAGTTGAAAACGTAATATAACGCAACATTACAGTAATTAATTAGGTGAAATGACAGCGAGCATCGTCGTGGGAGACCAAATGAATAGATAATTGAGACACAATATTCTTACGGGAATTTGTGACTTCATTGCCACTTTCATTTACATGTTCGCGATTCTCAAGGCAATAAATGTTCAAATTTAATTGATAAACAATTTAAAAGTATCTACTACTTATTTGACGAGATTTGGGTAAGTACAGAGTTTAGGCCCTAATATTTATAATTAATATTGCTTGCATTGTTTTACAAGCATATGTATATAAACAGCATTTATTAATGAAACACTTAATAATTACTGATTATCTATTGTATAATAAGTATAAGTTATTATACCAATATTTGCGTACATAACAAAATTTAAAATAAGCATAAAATAGTATTTACGTACTTAGTGTCAATTTCTGATAACCTATGAATTTAAATGAAATGAATCATATAATATTATTGAACACAATTTCCCATTGCAAAATCATTATTTCCAGATCAACCTAATCTTCATGCACCGATGTTTACAATTAAAATAAACTAAAGCATGTTATTTTTTCTAACAATGAATCGGCAAGGTAAACAACAGATGAACAGATGCCTATCTATGTTTCAACACAGAAATCGGTTGAGAAGTCAGGCAACAAACAACACTTCTGTAAATATACTTTTGTAGTACTGTAGCCTTAGTAAATCAATAAACATTTTTTTGAAAGATCAACATTATTATATAATGTACTGGCGACCCGCCCCGGCTTCGCAAAAGTTTAAAAACCGGGTTTAGAAACTAAAACCTTGTGAATTACCCTATCTATTTAAAAAAAACCGCATCAAAATTCTTTGCAAAGTTTTAAAGATCTAAATATACACAGGGAGAGACAGTGGAAAGCGATTTTGTTTCATACTATGTATTATTCTGTAGTAATCTTCACATAACAGTTTTGTTCAGATCTCTGTTATAAAAATAATATTTTTTAAATCTTAGAAAGCATCGATTACTTTTAGATAACTGATTGATTATAGGAAAAATTAGCAATTTGTTCATTATATTAACTTAGTTCCTAAATTAATTATTATCATAATAGGCCTGGCAATATTGACGGTTTGTAGAACCGATAAGTATGTATATTAGAATAAACTTCGATATTAAATCGATAAAATAATACCTAATAAAACGGATGTTAATCATCGCCAAGTCATTTACTTAGTCGGTCACCAGAATTAAAATGAATCACTGTGTAGTCATTCACAGTTTTCTTGTTTATGTTACACAGTTTACGTGTAAAACGGAGTATATGTATAGTGACTCATAGTAACCCTTCTACCTTCCAAATTTTGTCCAGGTGTTAATTTGTATGCAGATAGTGTGCGTGGGCAAACAGGCAAAACAAATATGAGGGACATTTGATGGTAGGCAATAATAACTTTTAATACGAATATTCATCTATTAAAACCAGCAGTGTGGTTGGCTTTTTCTCTTAAATACTGGGTTTGAATTAAGAATTCAGTTATAAAATAAGATATAAGATTGTATCATTGAAAGTCACGCGAGAAGACATAACTAGTGTCTTTGCATGGTTATACTCACATTGATTTTTAGTCGGTAACGCCGACGACCGTTTCGACCTATTCAGAAGGCCATCTTCAGCGGTCGTCGGCGTTACCGACTAAAGATCAACGTGAGTATAGCCGGGCAAAGACACTAGTTATATAAGATTGTGTTGATATTTTACATAAATTTTATTATGGAGATCTTAACAGTTTATAACTTAATTATTATTTTAACAATTTGATCGGAATTATGAATCAGCATGAAAAAACACAAGGGGCATATACCCGCACTCATATTCGAGAGAATAGTAGGTGTCAGCATCCGTTTTGATATGACAATAAGCGTGTGATAAAACGGAGCGACATGACCAGTTGAGAGGAAGTGCAGCTGACACACGACAAATCGATGAGGGTTATGACTCAGAGTCAGACCGGCGCATTGGAAGACCAGCCCGCTAGCATAATCATTTCATTATCGTACTCACGCTTGTAGTACGTTAGGTACTTCAATAGCGCGCTTCATGCAACTGTTGTTTCATTTGCGTCTGAAGGTTTGTCCCCCAGTGAACGTTGGAAATAATCGTGATGAACACCTAGTCTCAGGTAGTGCCAGGCACTTTCCTCCTACAGCCAGAATTTGGACGTTATCGTCATTGCGGGCTTATGTCATGTAATTGAGTGGATTTGTAGTCTCTAATACCTGTTAAATAACAACATACATATATACAAAAACAGATATAGAACATGTATATAATAATACTTATTATTAATTTCGCCTCCTCTAACTATGTATTTAATTTCGTCAGTCTCATGGTCTCACCATGCTCTCGACTATCAGTAATTGTCTATGAATTTTCTATATTAGCATCTAAGTCAATCGTATGTAGTTCTTCACAGTGCATTTCAGAAATAGATGTAGATGTATATATGTATACCGGTAGTGTTACGTGAATGTACGGTATCAAGGAGATAAGATGTCTATCTGCGAATGTTATTATACGCTTGTTGCGTTGTGGGCTGTCGTTTATATTGTCCGCTTCCTTCAAGGTCTTGATCATGAATTTACTGTAGCATGATATACGATTGCAAACTATGTCATTTTGCATTTTTCATACATACAATGGCATATTTTGCGGCTTATTTCTTCAAGATATTAAATCTACTGCTGGTAACTGTGTGTCAATAATTTTTAAAATATATTTTATTTTATACTACTAGTACTGTTTCTTGTTGATTTTAATATTAGTAATATTTATTTAATAACGATCAAAGGATAAAAATAACAAGTAACTGAAAAAAAATATCTCAACCGATTTCTCCAAGTGCCAAAAATTAAAGAAGAGTATCGAAATTTCACAAAACTAAATATCATTCAATTTCAACTACAGCGTGCTACAAAATACGTAAATCAAATCTCCAAAACATAGGCTTAATGAGGGCAAGCTAAGCAAACACGCCAAATCTGTTTCTGGCCCGCGTCCAAGCCATTAATTTTAACTATGCCTTACTTATGTAACTCTTACTTCATATGCAGCATCTCAGTTCAAATATAATATATAAATAACTAATTAAATGACATCGTTGAAAGTTAGTTATTGGTAGTAAAAAAGTTATTCTTATTTCAATAAACATATTTTCAACATCTACTCTATACTATTGACAATAATGCGAGTACTTCAAGAAACTTCATAATATGGAGCGGATACGTTTTATATTTATCGCGAAAGCAGAATTTTTTTAAATGTAGGACGAAATTGTGGGACGACTGTGGAATTAATCGTAGCTTATCAAAACTTAAATGGTTGGGTTCACTAAAGAAAATACATCCTTAAATATTATAGAGACTTTACAAAACATAATAAAATCAGAAACTTAAATTAATCATTCAGGCTTAGTTTTATAATGTATTAATAACAATAACTTATCGTACAATATTTTATTTAGTTTCACCGACAACCAGTGAGCCGTGAGAATAAGTTTATCAATGATACAAAAATCTGAGCAAGAACCTTTATAGTCGCATATTTTTTAGATGTAACTATATCTTACATAATTATTTTGTAAACCTCTTTAATGTGCACGTAACTGTAGTACATTATTTTGATCAATCTCGTAGGGTTTAGTCAGCGTGTGTAATGTAAGCGCAAAAAAATGTAATTAACTATATACGACAACATATTAGAAACCTCTAAAATTTATCGGTGTTACTATACTATATTATCCACTAGCTAATGTCCGCGATTTCGTCCGACTAATGGATACTATAAACATCTTGTCAGCCCCTCTCTTCTCTTTTCTTATGACTTCTGCCATAAACATAAAAGTGAAAAATATTTACAATATTATAAAACATATCTATACGGTCTACAAATAGAGTTGTATTACCAGTCACCCTCTCGCTGCGCCGCCGGGTTGCGTTACAATGTGCTCACACCGTGTCTAACAAACTTACGTGTCATATAATGCATTTATGATCATACTTATGAAGTCGTAACTGGATTATTGTAACACCTGGAGATACCAGTGTCATGAAAGCCTCTTAGTATTATATACTTATTGAAGAAAATAACACTCTTTTGCATTGCATTTGCTTGCATTTTCTAGGCTCGATAAAATCTTATTCCTTTGCCCATAAATCAAAAAGATAAGTTCTACACATTCGACAAATTTTTCTTTTTTATGACAGATGGAGGCAAACGAGCAGGCGGATAATGTGATGTTAAGTAATCACCGCTGCCCATAGACACCTGCAGACCTGGGGGGTCACAGGAGCATTGTCGGCCTTTAAAGGATTTATACGCTCTTTTCTTGAAGGTACCGATGTCGTATTAGTCCGAAAATACCACTGCAAGCAGTTCGTTTCACCATTTCCGCCATTCATCCAGACGGAACGAATAAAACTTAAGTCTGCGGCGGGTAGTATGGTGTAGGAATTCTACAGCGGGTATTAACTCGAACAACTCCTCAGAACATTCCCCGTGATAAATTCGGTAGAAAATGCACAGAGATGCAACATCTCTGCGCAGCGCCAAACTGTCCAATTGATTGGTGAGATCTCGGTCGTCGACGAGTCGAACCGACGACGTTGGACGCAGTCATGAGGAAGAAGTCGATACTGGGGTGCCCCAGCCCAGAGAAGGGAACAGTATTCCACGACGGGCCTCACCTGAGCCTTGTAGAGTTGGAGGCGGTATGAAGATGTAAAGTACCGCCTCGCCTTACCAAGGACACCCAGCTTTTCCGAGGCCAATTTGGCCTTGTCTTCCAAATGACCGCGAAACTGGATGCTGCTCGAAATGTCGACGCCGAGAATACCAATGTGTGGTTTGACATTAAGGGAAGTGTTCTGAAATTCTGGAGATACGACAAAGCGGTGAACGCGCAAAAACTTGTCAAGTTCTAATATTTAAGAAAAACTTGCTAAAATATTACAATACAATACTCTTTAATGCACCAAAAAAAATATACAAGTTGACGATATATAAGTCTCGTATTTCCATTTTTGATACAAAAAACCTTGACTTCATTGACGTTATATAAATTAGTCATAAGTCTAACAATTTCTTGGTGAATTTAGTTTGAAGGTTGTATTTGTCTAAAGAAAAACATCATCAGTATAATATGTATTATCAACGATATGCGAAAAATATTGTATTGTCATAACAACTGTCAGATTTTAAAATCTTAAGGCATTATATTATTTTGGGATTCTTGTCATAGGCGACGGGTTTGCAACTTGTCACTATATCTGAATCTTCATTCCATCAATAAGACTACCACTCTCGGCTCTATATCTACCCCGTAAGAGTTAAAGACGTGACTCTGTATCGGTGTAATGTTATGTATCTTTAGCTTAGATACTTGAACGATCATTTAAAAAGAAATCAAAAATCACGCGTCGTGTCGTGAACTATGCTCGTCGTCGTCATTTTTCTTCCTCGATTCCGAGGTCGTCGGCTGGCGACGCCCTTGAGCCCTTGACCTTTACTGCGAAGGGCACAATATTATTTCCCAAATTCGCACATTGCAGATACGTTAATGATACAGACACTAAATAGTACGTACACACAGATAATTCAGATTACAGATATCAATACGCAATACGTCAAGGGAAACTTGTACTTAGTAATTATTTGGTTGCAATTAGAAGTTCACATTAATCAGGTTAAGGATATGTATATAGTCCAGTAAAATACGGTAGTTTGCTAATGCCAACACTATCATAACCGCTAATGGCGAAATCCTCACAGTTTTACACCTAATTAATTCTATTTCATAATTATGCAGGTATTTTTATTTAAATAATTTTGCGAAATCAGTACATTCACATCGGTGTAGAATATTTTTTTTTTGGAGCAACATTATGAAATTTCAAGATTAAGTAATGTAAAATATGTAACTAGTATCAGCAGAGCCCAATTATGAAAAACATTTGCTCTTGAATTTTGACTGTGATATTTTGAAATACGTTAGCTTATTTATTTATTTACATATTATAGTAATTTTCAACATTTTAACTTATTATAATTTCGATAAATTAAGCTATGTTTATGAGAAATAAGACGCGAAATAAATTGTCTGTTATGCTGCAACTTGAGGTATGAAGAATATGAGACTGATTATGTTATTACACAGATTTTATCATATCGAATCATTGTAAAAATTATTATGTTATTCACAGCGACTTTAAATTAGAATTTATTTAGTAAGTAATTCCGGAATGATAACAATGAAGTGCAGTTATCTATTGTTGGGAAAGTCGTTGTTTCGTAGGCAATTCGCGTATTAATGTCGCAAGACTGGTACATTCAACCGCAAATACTTCCAGAACCATGTTGAATTTCTACCTTATTAACGCTCACATTTGTGCATTGGTTGTTGCTCTGAACTGAGAAGTGCTGGATTCGATCCCGGCTAGGTTATAACGATAATAATAATTTTATTCCTATTAACCTAAGTCAATCAAGGTTTTGGATGTTCAATTGTTCATCTATAAATACATATCAAGTGTTTATTTTATAATATAGTGTCTTAGAGTCAGAATTTAGTTGCGAACTTAATTTGTGTGATCTGAAATTGTCCATACTCATTATTATAATTATTTATATAATAGTTCTAGTTAGTCGATTAAAATATATCTAGTTGATAGATATATTTTAATCGACTGTACTTTGCGGTTGCAACGGCTGCAACGGTGTTCTAAAGTAATCGCAAGAAAAGTTATTGAGAAACGTGTTGTCATGTCGTGTGTGTGGGAAATCGGACGTATTGTATGGCAACCTTGATTAGAGTAAGTACTGCATGCTCCGCGGGTATATTATTGTTAAATTTAGTTTCGAAATCTTTTTATTAGTAGGCGCAGTGCTCTAAGCATAAAACATTTAGGGGAATTTGCAAAAAAAAATGCAACACCTTGAGATATCTGACATATCAAAATATATTTTAAGTACTATTAAAAATTAAAAAAGACATCTTAATATGGCTCACCAGTATTGAGTATGCCAAATAAAATAAACAAATGCCAAAAATATTATAAAAATAACTTAAAAGAAATTTACAATAGTTAATGTAGGTACCTACTGATACAGTCAGATAAAAGTATTTTATTTATTTTACTATTTTGATAAACAAAGATTGGTGCTAAATTTTGTCATTTATTTACAGATAATCAACTGTTACTATTAAATATATTCTAATCAGATATAAATGAAGAGCAAGTAAATATGCAAATTTATGAACGTACTGGTGATATTGCATGGCCCATCGCCTTATTTATATTTGACTTTAAAATAAGATAATTATGTAATAATAATGTAAATATAGCTAATGAGGTAGTTAAGTAACGTAGTAGGTATGTTGATACTAGAGAAATCATGGTTTTAAACTAAAAAAAGAAACCAATATGGTTGATTAATTGGTTTGGATATGTTAATAGGCATCATGTAAGAAAATTTATATACAAGAAAATATAGCCTTCCATAATATCAAATGACTCATGATATTTACAACTTAATTAGTTACTTGTCTGAAAAGTGAATGTATAAAGTTATAATACATCTTCATCGTTATGTACACTACATACAATATGCTTTGTTTGAAAAGTTAGGTACCTACAATGTTTTTTTCAATTACGCCATCCAAAATATTTCGGACTTAACAATGAAAAATTGAGTTTTATATTGCTCGTTTTGTCTGTATGAAAGATCGAAAATACAGTTTGCCCCACAGAAAGAAGAATACGTTTAAAGAATATGCTGTTGCATATTCATATTCATATACATATTAATTTGTTTCTATTAGCTAATAGGAACGATATGATGACGCATTTAATGGCTCCCCAGTGTGCTCCCAATGGCTGCACACTGGGGAGGTGAAAGGTGGCAGAATTCGTTATTTTGGCGTGGCCCAAACTATTAGTAACATCAGCTTCTGATATCAATGGCCTCATTTTCTAGGGGCGTTCTGTTGATTGAAGATATTGATTTTGGTATGTACCAAAAGTCACGCTCTAAAATACTATTTGTCCAAGGTAAATATCCCACAATCACCGCTATTTTGTTTCAAAGAAAATATGATTCATAATTTTTTGTATTTTCAAGATAATTCGTTACGAAAACATTTTGTTGTTTTCGTAAGATCATATTTGTATACTTATCTACAAAGTATACTTAAGCGATTTGAAGTTCAATGGATTATGATAAAATTACGACTCGATTAGGTAAGTACTTATGTAGATAGCATTTACAACTTAAAAAATACGATAGAATCAAGAAAGGAAAATATATGATGTATTTATGTAATCAATAAAAAGTAAATCGTAAATAGTACTTATGGAATACTTACAAACTTGATTCGCAAGGTTTTTCATAAAAGTACCTATGTACTTACATAAATATAATATATCACTTATGATCACAAGTATTCATAATTGTTTGACTTACATAATCTACATGAATTGCTTTTAAGTACTTATACATAGAGAAGACAGATACTTGCTAGGCACAATCGATAGGACGACCCGACCTACGACGCGACGCGTGAAATTATATTTTATTCATAGTTGGCATTTTTATTTCAAACTTGATAGAAGGTCGGGTTTCTGTCTGGAGCAGGTACCTACATTGAGATGAGATCACGCAGTTGAAAACAAAGAAATGATAGTGCTATAATCTGGGCATTATCAACGTCTGACGTTCTTTAAAGGTCATCAACATTGTATTGCTGTTTTTTTTTATATCTATTTATAAAAAAATGATACCTATGCCTATGTATACTTATATTTTAAACAGTCTTGAACTAAAAATAAAAAACAGATATCATCTAGGAACATAAGATAGATTGATACACAAGCCGAACTCTTATGTGTGTATTTTTTTAACCCTTTGACGTATCCCATTACTGGACAAAGCCTTCCTTATGATTTTAAAAATTTAATACATTTTTGTAATAAATATTTGCTCTAGATAAATACATTTAAATCTATCTATTCAGAAAAGTTAAAATAATATTAATACTTAGTGAGAATTCTGGATATTTGATAATACTTAAATTTTTGATAACGCAATTTAGGATTAACCATGAATGAATTAATTAATTTTGGCATATATGATATTGATATCTTAAGTTGAATCAAAACTGCTTCCGACTTAATAAAACTGCAATTTACTTTTACAAGCAGTGCATATCTACCGCGTCGCCATTCACTTAGGGTCACTTCCAGTCGGGTCATAATTTTTTATGACATAACATATGAAAGGTGCGGCCAAGAAAACATGCAACACATCTTATGCCTTTCATATTATTGCCTATATAAAGGTATAAGCCCCAAAACTGTAGTGGAATCGATAGTAGGAATAAAATATTATCTATCTATCATTAAGAAATCATCAATCTGTCATTAAAAAATAACAATTGTAATGTTGAAGTGATAATTTTTAAGACACTTAAAATTTTCGGTAAACAGAATTAATCTTATTATAGCTTCAAAACCCCACGCGAAACAGTAGCACTTATTTTGGTATTCCTGTTAGCGAGCTATTTCTGTCTTGCTCCTTGCTACGCGTTTGTTGTGGAATGTCAAAATGTTGGAAATCCAAACAAGGCGTCCATACGGTTAAATAAATATAATGAATTTGTACTGTAAATAATTAAATATACAAAAAAAAATCACAAAAAGAGAGTTAGATAAGACTTAGAAAGAGATCATTTTAAATTATGATTTGACGAGTGTTCAATTCCGGGATCGCACGGTTTATAGAAAAGGATAATTGCGTGATTGAGGTCGCCAAATATACTATAGGCACCATAACAATCGATACAAAAGATTTTTAAGTTGAAGATTTAAGCGTTCAGAAACAAAAGTCTAGTCTTGTTGCTATATTAAATCTAGATACTGGGTTACTTTGCCGTTTACCTCACCTTGACGTGTCTTGCTAGATACAATGTGATTGTTTCTTTAGTCATCACCTTTTAAGAATGTGTTTGTCACAGATTGACAACATTGCTTTGTAATTAAAAAATAAAACAACTAACTGTGTGCTACCCGGCACCGATATTTGTGAATGGAATAAAGTTATAGTTAAAATTCATTGATGTTAAAGATGCAGGCGCGAATTTGATGATGGCTTTTACGTTTCTTAAATTGAAGAGAGACAGTAAATAAAAATAAATCTACCAATATATTAGGCATGTATGTAATTGTGATAATCTCCTTTTTATTTTCGTATGTATTATTATATTTCTTCGACAGATTGTCTTACTAACTCATTGCTTTGATTAACGAATTGTTTATTTCTCGACTCTCAAGATCTTTTCTCATTCTTCACTCGGCATTATGATAGCGTGGGAAGTTTCGTATTTAGCTTCTCTGAACAAAAAAAAGTTACGTAGTTGGATGTATTAAGTATTATTAGGTTTAGTCTTAACAAATGACTGAAAACAAAGAGACTGGAAAGGAATAATGACATAAACATACCTTGTGAAATGAAGAAATATTATTTCTGTTAAATATTCATACCAAAATAACACCTACGAAAGTCACCTGTTATAACAGCATTTAGACGAGACTAGTTATGCAACTCACAAGACTGCAGTCCTATCCAAACTAGGTAAGTAGGTGGCCAATATCCATCCATATGGTACAGAGAGTGATTCTTTGAATACAAATGAGGACCAGTTAAGAAATTACTTTGGTTACGGTACTTAAATAATACAAAAAAAAATACAATTCAACGCTAAAAGGTTTTACGTGGTACCATATTCTCAAGACATTAGCAATTGCTAATGCGATGTCATTAAACTGAGGAGCTAGAAAAAATGAAAATATGCATTCTGTAGCAACGGTAGCTGTCTGCGTATATTATAAACTCTTATCGTAATCAAGGAATTTTAATCTCTAGAGAGTTTCAACTTTAGCAGTCTCATTACAAAACTTCACTTGGTAATTACTGGTTTAAACCTGGACTAAAAGACCCTGGATTGTTACGGTGATAAAGTTGGTAACAAGTCTAAAATGTGTTATTATTACAAAACTAGGACTAATCGTGGATAAGATAAAACTAAGACCATCCTTTGTTGTCCTATTTATGTAATTTGTATCTACATGAAAAAACATTCATGCAAAATTTTGTTAGGGACTGCAGCAAAGCCCAAAATAAGGTTTTTTTTTAATGTCAGAGGGAGGCAAACGAGCGAGCGGGTCACGAGATGTTATGTGAACACCGCCGCCCATAGACAACTGCAACACAAAAGTTGTTTCCATTTCTTACTTATAAAAGTGAATAGTTTTTTTTAAACAATGGAAGAGAAGTACATTCTATGATATCTTGAAATTCATTTCTTTTAATTAGTTATAATGTAGTATTGTATAGTTAGTAATCCCAAAGGTCTTGAACTTAATTTGGGGCTAACTCAATCTGTGATTTGTCAATATACATACATATATTTTTATATTTGCCCAACAGGGGGATCGAAAATAATAGAAAATAATCAAACACCACTGAAAACTGTCTCATTATTTTGTTGTCAAATTCCACTATTGTTTTAGCCTTTGTTTTTGTAAACATTTAAAAGTTCCACAGGTCGTTCAGTAATTAAAAATAAATACACCACGACAATTAAAACTGTCAATCTATTTTAATTAATTGCATTGTATTTTATACAATTGGCTACTGTTTTGTTGCTTTTTTCCGCGGCCACGCTCTTTTTAATTCCAGATTTTTTTATTGTAAGACGGAGGCAAACGAGCAGGCGGGTCACGTGATGTTAAGTGATCATCGTCGCCCATAGACAACTGCAACACTCGCGGAGTCACAGAAGCGTTGCCGGCCTTTAAAAAGCCCCCGTTTGAAGTTGGGCCTCCGGCTCTCCCAATCCCGATCCCATAGGATCTAGATTATAGGACGTGTATATCTATACTTATATAGGTAATAAAATTGTAACTGAGCT
>JADGIL010005149.1:0-19251 GCA_020352625.1 Cactoblastis cactorum | reverse complement strand
CTGCTACTGGTTTTTTTTTTATTAAGAAGGCGTAAATGTTTACATACTTAAATGAAATCGAACTACGAAAAAAAAGCATAATTTTAATTGGGTAGATATTTCTTTCCTAAGAGTACTTAATCTACTGACTCACTCGTTACTAAATCTCTGAAACTACAAAATTTTGTTAGGAATCTCAAATTGTGCCAAAAAGGAGGTTTTTATACTTAGGTGTTCGTTACACCGGGATTTTGCAAATGGGGTTAGGAATTAAGGGACACGAGCGGAGCCATAGGTACTTAATCATTGACATTTTGAAGAAAATGTAGTACAGCGGGAATAAATTGAGACTTGGTGTAACAAAACTTGATGCCACAGATTCTACGAAATTGAAAAACGACTTTAAGAAATTAAACACAAATTATGTTTTTGTGTTATGTTAAATGTTTGTAAGATGAATGGTAGTTACATTGTGGGGAAACTTTGAAACTTAAAATAGTTTAAGGAATATTTTTTATTGAATATCCAAATAATTAATAATATTGCAATAATTCTGAAAATCATAATTCGAGTCCAATCAAATTCGATTTAAATCACGATGGGCAAACATTCAAAATGCGCTTTACGGACATTGCCGGTCCAATGACACAGAATAATTAACAAGTTTGTAATTACTAATTAAAATCCGGATTCGAACTGACAACCCACGGTAAGCGAAATGGGAAATTAATTGGCTACTTTATATGCTTTAATTCAGTACACAAGACGTGTGTTTAACATGACGATAATAATGGTCAGTATATGTATGTAGGTCTATATATTATATCACAATTTAAACTAACTCTTTGAAAATAGTATAATAATCAAAATCAAAATATTTATTCAGAAATTAGATGTTAAGAGGTACTTTTCACGTCGATGTCGAACAAACCATCAAGCTTAGCTTTATAGTTTGTTAGAGATAGCAACCGTCTTAATCAAGCTACAGACTACCAGCATTTCGGAACAACCACTGCTGAGAAGAAATGCCGAAAGAAACTCCAGCAGTTTGGTAACTATTATGCCAGATGGGCTTGATAACATTTAATCTTTTATTAATACGATAGATATTTGGCTTGATTGACATATTGCTTGAGAGATAATTAAAAAAATATATAGAGACAAATCATACAAATTGAGTTAGTCCCTAAATTGAGTTACTTGCCTCAGTAATGCAAACTAAATTATATTTAAATAGGTTAACAAAAGAGTAGATAATAGAATGGCAAAGCAAAGTGTTTAAGATATAAGTATATTTGTAGAATAAATAAATATATGGGGACAAATCACACAGATTGAGTTAGCCCCAAAGTAAGTTCGAGACTTGTATTATGGGATACTAACGCAACGAGTCTATATTTAGGACATCCAAGTCCCAGGCAATCAGAAAATACTATTTTCTACTACGACCTAACCAAGATTCGAATCAATACGGCCATGATGAAAAATGCTCTTTTTCTGATTGGTCTGGGTATTGGATCTATATATATATATATTCATTAAAAAATATAGTGTCGTTGAAGTTAGTATCTCATAACACAAGCCTCGGATTTACTTTGGGGCTAACTCAATTTGTGTGATTTGTTCTTATATTTATTTTATTTAAGTATTTGTAATTATAGTTTGCAGTTGTAGCATAATACCAACCTATTCAAGAGCAATTTTTTTAAACGAGTAGTAGGTATATTTATAATAATTTATAGTACAAGTTGGAAGGGAATATCAGCGCATGCAAAATTTGGTCTGGTCCGTGCGACGGAGCGGTCGGCGGGGAGGCTGCTTCTGCTTTCCTCTTCACGCCTATAGGGTTGCCTACTGCCTGATTTTTTTTGCCGTGAATTCGTCTTTAAAATTGCTACCATACGAGACAATACAAAAAAATCTAATAATTAATAGTGTTGTGTTAGATTTAAATTTAGTTTTTATTTTTAAGGTGGTACCCGCAGAAAACTTGTGTCATGGCCCATCCGCGATTCATTTGAAGTGGGCCATTGCGGTGCATTTATAAAGATTTTATAGTTTTTGAAGTTAGTTTCAATTGTTATTAAATACTTATGTTTTCAGTAAATATGTTTTCTTTAATAAAATCGGAGAATACGGTTTGGTATTACAGTTTAGAATTTATCTTTTATAGCCAAGATTAAATAATATCACTGGATAGCACACATAAGACACGGCCACATCCCATATTTTGTTTTGAGATTTGTTTGAGATAGATATATGTTTGTTGGCTAGTTTAGGTAAAAATAGAGCTTGATTAATACCTTAATTGATTGATAGGATATGTGATTTCCTATTATTCGCTTATCGTTTCAATATCCTCCGGTAGGGTCAAGATGAAAAATTCTGATTGGCCTGGGTTTTGGATGTTTATCTTTATATGTATCTGTTATAAAATATACTGCCGTTGAGTTAGCATCCCATAACACAAGATTCGAACATACTTTGGGGCTATCTCAATCTGTGTGGTTTGTCTCTACATATTTATTTATTGTGCAAATATATTCAAGGAAAACATTATCTCTTAAATTCTTTGCTTTCGTATTATATCTATTTTTTGTAAACTTTAAATATAGCTTAGTTTGCATTAATGAGGCAAGTAATCTTAAATTTCAAATGTATTTCATTTACTACCGAAGTTACTAACATTTTATAATTATGACTGGTTTTATCAAGTAGGTAGAGGTATTTAATATTATCGAATTCGAAATATTAATAAAACCTTTTGTTTTCACTTTAAAGCATGAAGGTGACAAAACAAAACAAAAATAATGCTATATATTTTCTAGTAAGAAATATAAACCGAATTACCCTACCGTGTACCAATTTAAGGAAACACAATTTTACTACAAACAATCCCAATATTTTTCAGGGCACTATACATTTATCCTGTTGACAACCCTACGCCCCGGCGTCTAGTTCTGTAATGAAGCAATTTAAATGCATGAGGCAGGGCGAAAGAGCCGCTTGGTGGGGGGATAACTGCGCAAACTAGAACGACTTTAACGCCACGAAAATTTGTTCAGTTTTCAACTTTATTTATAGATCTTTGAGTATATTTTCGTTTGTTAATTAGTTGGAGATGAAATTTTTAGGACCGAATATCATTCGGTAGGTATAGATGATAGTGGTGGCGCGGGGTAAGTACGGTATATCTCTGCAGGTAGAGGATTATAGGAGGGTACGTGGCGAAAATGTTTTCCTAACTTATTTGGTGTAGTGAAAGGAAAAGTCGAACTGAAAGTGATATCAGTTCCCTAAGCGCGATCGGTGGTTAAGCTTGAATCGAAAGTTCGGCCGAAAGTTTATTATAAGTATGTGTTAATGAAAGAAGGGTTTTTTTGTACTACTATATCGGGTTTTTCTACTTACTGTTTCCAGGGTAACAAATATGTTGTTAGTTTAGAATTGAGACGTTAAAAGAAGTTCTTAGAAAAGGGCAGGTCAGAAGTACCCTTTACCGATGAGCGTGTATGAAAAGATTGTTGAATGTGAAGGAAGCGAAGGAAGTATGTCAGGACCGTAGTAAGTGGAAGAATGTAGTCTCTGGCTACCCCTATGGAAAAAGACGTGATCATATGTACATATGTATGTAGAATTGAGTTAATATGGACAACCTCATATACCTCTAGAATGCTTCCATGCTGGTCTGGGAACGATAAAAACGTAAAATATGCCATATATTAAAATATTGTAAAAGTCAATCAAGGAGAAAGGGCTTAAAATTGGGAATATTTTCTCGTAGGCGATGGGCTAGCAATTTGTCACTATATCTGAATCTGATTCTTACAATAAGCGCACTATTCTGCTAGGCGTAGCCTGCATGGCTCTGTCTACCTGTAAAGGATAAAGATGTGATACCGTATAAGAACTAATGAAAAATTTCGTTTCATAAGGAATACAGCATAACAATATGAAGACCTCCATGGCGTAATGGTTTATGTGCCTGCCTGTTTTGCAAAGCCCAGGTTCTATCCCTAGTCATGATGGAAAATTATCTTTTCTGGTTGGTCTAGGTCTTAAATGTTTATTGTTTAAATATATCTACATGTATATTTATTGTAAGAATATACTTAGTGCCGTTTTGCTAGTATCCTTAAACACAAGTCTCGTAAGTACTTTACTTTGGAATTAAATCCATCTGTGTGATTTTCCCTTTAATAAAATACAGTACAGGATAAATTTAAAATACTAGGGTTGTTTTTATTAGGGGTATAGTATAAACTTGACTAAATGCTAAGGCATTTCTTTCAAGTTTTTGGAAAAGAGCTTCTTTGAAAAAGAAAATATTTATTATGAAACTAGACCGTTGAAAGCACTTTTTCACTTCAGTATTTAATATTAAAGAACTTTGTCAAGTTACAAACTACTAGCATTTCGGAACGACGACTGCTGAGAAGAAACGCCGAAAGAAACTCATGCAGTTTTGTCTTGTTTATTCTAGCTAGCCCTAGGTTTGACAGGCGTGTAGGGTGCGCGATCACCTGTCTGGAGGGTTACGGTTCTGTTCTGGCCCGACGGATTTAATAAATAATAAATAAATATATAGGGACAAATTGCACAAGTTAAGTTAGCCCCAAACAAAGTTCGAGACTTGTATTATGATATACTAATTCAACGATACTATATTTTATAATAAATACATACCTTTACAGATAAACATCCAAGACCCAGGCCAATCAGAAAAAGTTCATTTTCCATCATGACCTGACCGGGGATCGAAACCGGGACCTCCTGAGTATCGGTCAAGTACGTTTACTGTTACACCACGGAGGTCGTGACACGAGTATGTGCTAAAAATAAGCGTCAGTGACAATCTCAAATGTGTAGCTATCACGGTTCACAACAGACGGACAGACAAACAGATGAACAGCGGAGTCTTATAAGTACTTAGGGTGTTTTACCCTTTGAGTACGGAACCCCAAAAAGGAACGCTAATCACCCATCACAAAAACAATACTTTAATTTCTTTTTTATTTCGACCGCTGCTGGGCGGCGCACTCATTACATCCAGCCAGTTCGTCTGTCACTGGGAATAACAACTGATAATAATATTCCGCCCACCAATTCTACCTATTCCGAAGATACGGATCGGTGGCCAACTTCGTAAACGCCCACGGTACAACAACAAATGAGCCCTAGCGGCCTTCGTGAATGCACGCGAGACGAATTTATGTATATAAACATTAATTACCACAACTGAATTAATGCATGCTCTGGAATATAGCTAGACTTTTTTTTATTTATCAAACTAATTTTCTTCTCTAAGTTATTTTATGGTTCCTTAAAAATAACATTAATTTAACTTTCACAAGAATGGAGGCGCGGGTAATTTCTAGTTTAGAATTAATTGCATACAATAATGAACGATTTTGTTTACTCTTAAATCCAAAAAGGAAAAAGTTTATCTACTTCAAAACGAGGGCTGAAATTTTTATTCAGAATCGAAAACACATGTGACAATCCTTTGTTCGTTCTAAAAGTATTTTGGAAAACAAAAAAAAATCCATTTTACATATCATATTTATTCGGAACATCTTTCAATTCTAACAAGGAACCTTCAATCTCATTTTCATTCTGCTCAACCACGCAACTGAGGTAGCCGTCTTTGGGCCAGACTTCTGCAGCAACTGACAGGATCTCTGTCCTGTAAATTGACCGATTTCCCCTGGCCATCAATGCTGCCATACCCAATTTACAGTCAGCCATGACTACGAACTTCCCTTCTCTGTAGATCTTGAACACAAGATGCGTGGTCGTCAGGGAATATTTTGGTATGTCGAAATCTGCAAAGAAACTCTTTAGGAAATTTCTAGAAATAAGAAAATATTGTTTAAATTACAGATCTGTAAACTATATAACATAAATAATAATATATAGATAATAATAATATATTGTTTGGTATATATAAACACGCTAATCTCAGGATCTAAATGTCGGATTTGAAAAATTATTTTAATGTTAGATGATCCATTTATCGAGGAACGCTATAGGTTATTTTTTATCCTATAACACCCATGGGGAAGGGAACAGTGCGGGTGAAACCGTGGGGCGGTCGCTAGTTAAAAATAAAAAGGGTTGTAAGCACAGGAAACCTTATTGTATAGTATTGATAGTAATAGTTTTTCTACAAATCACACAAAGGGAAGACGAACCGATGATCCAGACACGATATATTCGAACTGAGTGTCGAAACATATCACGTTAATTATTTATTACAAAACAAAGCAACTATATTAACAGAACAAATAATTTAATTGACCCAAACAACAATTAACCCTTTTTGGCTTTCTTATATCTTTTAATTTTGTAGCGGTATAAAACGTTGCTAAAAAAATACAAACCAACATGTTTTGCCATATTAGGAACACCTATAAATCCCCCTGGGTTTCCTTCTTCCGGAAACAATAGTACTTCTCTTGGTTTGTCTTGTACTGTACTCTTGACTAGCGATGTCATCATGGTAGCCTTGTCCCAATCTATTACATCACGCATGTACTCTATCATGTTCTCGCTGATTCTGTCTTTTATCTGAAAATATATTCAGAAACAAATAATGTTACGTCTTTCTCCTTTGCGGGATAGACAAAGCCAAAAGTTGTGTGGAGTGAAGACTACGCTTAGTTGAATGGCGTCTTCACTGGAGGGATGAAGATTCGTATTCATAATCGTATGGATAATCAAGCCCTTCTGACATAAAAGGGACCAAAACTGCTTGAGTTTCTTTCGGCATTTCTTCTCAGAAGTCATCGTTCCGAAATGCTAGTAGTCTGTTAGCTTGATTAAGATATTAATGTTTATTAAATATTGATGTTAAAAAGTGTCTGTGAAGGTCTAATTTGTGATAAATCTTTTGATTTAATATTGCATAATACGCAATTCCTTTTTACAATTCAATATCTCATAATCAATCAATTATACATACCTATACGAACCTTGTCAGATATAATAATAACAATAAATTATATCATTGAAAGTTACGCGAGATGACATATTTAAAACAATATTTATTTTACACGGAATTTGACCCCCTACCTAACGCATCATCGCGAGCGCGGCGCGCGGCGAGGAGGGCGGCGCGGGCGGCGGCGGCCTCAGTACACAAGGAACATCCGCGTCGCGACGTTCCTAGTACTCGCCCTGAAGATGGCCTTCTGAATAGGCCGAAACGGTCGTCGGCGATACCGACTAAAAATTGACGTGAGTAATTCCGTGTAAAAAAATATTGTTTTAATAATAACTACAGAAAATAAAGGTCAATCGATCCTTTTTTCATAACATAATCGCGCGTAATTTAAAGCACTGTCTGTGGCTTACATATCAATAAATTGTTAGATACACACAAAGTAGAAGAAGAGTAAAATCTTCCACTAAACCTACCGTTTTTGTAGCTCTTACAAATGTCAAATCTAAGCACCGATCTCCCATATCCGTCATCCACGTATAGTAATATCTCCATGGTTTTCCCACTACTTTTTTAGAGTCAAAGTTTGGAGATTTCGATATATGTCTACACATTGAATTGCGTACTTCTTGGGCTTCAATAATTTTAACAAATAACAGGAAAAAAGTAGTATATTGTACTATACGGTTGAGTTTTTCCATGTTGACTGAATTTGAATGTGGTTCTGATGATCGAACTGCCACTTATATTAGAAAGTTTATTTGTAATCTTGACCATTGTTCTCAATTTGTATCTTTTGTGTTGATATTAGTTCAAACTTTCCCAAGAAATGCGTGAGTTACACGGAAATTGTGACTATTTAAATAGAAGCAGGTACGCGAGGATTAGACAAGGAAAATTTATTTAATAACTTTTTCTTTTTTCAGAAATAAAGTAATATTTTATTATCAAGATAGTGTTGCAAGCCTGCTGCATGCTTTTTGCCTGCAGCATGAATTGGCCGGCTCGTCCGGGGCAGTACTATACTCCCACAGAAGACTGACGCCTCCGTCCGGTGAGAGGGACAGCCGGAGCCCCACTTACCTATTTGGGGAGGGCGGGGGCTTTTTAAACGCTTCTGTGACCCTACGGGTGTTGCGATGATCAGGCGGTGATCACTTAACATCGCATGACCCGCCTGCTAGTTTGCCTCCCTCTTACATAAAAAAACAAGATAGACATAAACATCTTAAACAATCAAATAGGGAAAAATAACAAGAAAAGGAGTTACCCCCGTTGAGCTAGCTCATAATTCGTTTTTGTAAAACTTATAAATTATTATTATATTAAATATATTTTTCCGTATATTTAGCTATATTGCTGAATATGTTCAATAACTTGATAAATATAACAATTATTTACACAAAATAATGGGAAAAAGCAGATCAAGTTACAATAATGTCACGTTTGTAAAACTTCTTGAACATAAAACCAAGGTTACGGATGTGAACCAAAACTTGCTTGTTAGAAACAAGTTACACAGGAAGGCAGTATCACAGACTGATACACGATAACATCCTAAGCATAAATAAGTAACAAACTGTAATGATATAAACACCTGGCCGATTGCCAACACAATACCCATAAATGGCGTCAGTTGATTCGTCTAGAAACTTTTACAAAATGAAATTGACAGAACACATTTTTCAAATTTTAATTTTATTTTTATCAATAATATTAGCGGGATGTTTGAGAATTAAAGCAGCGGTGAAGAGAAAGAATGACTTGATGTGCAAAAAATTGACAAAAACGAAATCATTTCGAGAGGATTTTATTATGGGTCGTCCGTGGAGGACTTACTACAGTTGGCTCGTGAATCTAGACAGTGTTTGCTTACGTATGGTGTATACCAAACCTTCAAATTCGGTACGTATGCTTATTTATATAATGTTTATATTTCTATTATCTTTTTCCATAAAGAATATTCCTTGTATTATCTTAATATGGTGTGGTAGTTTTTCAAATATGTTAGAGAGATTTTTAAAATTACTTTGTTTAATTTAAAATTACTATTTGTGTAACTTTTCCATTCCCATCTGATAAATTTTAATTTAACGGGAGAATAACACATGTTAAAAAAAGTGTAGCCAGTCGATCCCCTTTATACTGAGATTTTTGAAGTAAAAAACCTTATTTCTCAAAATTCTCAGGGTTAAAAAGAGCTAGATCGCAATACCATTATTTGTATATAATTTCAGACAATCAATAATTTTGCACGAGCTATGGGTAACCACGACCGCAATATAGCGTGGAAAGAAGCCACTTTACTCGGCGTAGATGAGAAAAACAATCAGCAGATGCTTCTTATACCCAAACGAGGAAATCCTGGTAGATTCCAAGCTGTTTTCGACTTTCTCAAGCGAGCCGACGATCCTGATGATAGAGGTTAGTAATCTAACTATACTAATGTTGGTTAATTAGTTGGCATAGTAATCAGTCTTTCTAATTCTTGTTCCGAACAATTAGCTTATCTTACTGCTAAACGTGGCCATCATTGGTTCAAGCTATACCTAAATTGAGAAGAAGGGAGAAAGCTGTGATGCTATAGCATACAATGCTGGGTCGAAAATTTAAGAAAATACTTAAGTAGGTACTTACACTTTTTTTTAATTGAAGAAAACAATACCACTTTGTTCTAAAAAAAAAGATAACAAGCAATATTAATAATACACGTGTATAGAAATTTATGTAATTAGTTCTTGAAAATATTAGAAGAACACAGTATCCCTTTTTTTATTAAACTATATAAAAAAAATATTGTTATAATCTAAACAAAATTAAAACGAATAAATTATTTACAAAATATTACAGTATACATTTTATGGTTCCTCAAGTGGTGTGGTGTGTCCCTCCACTGTGGTTAACAAGAGAGTGACTGCATTATTGCTAATAAGTTATACTTGGCAGATTTGTTTATTATTGGTATATATATGTACCAGTTTAAAAAATAACGATAACGCTCTTTTGTTTCAGACTACATACAAAAATATGGTCTCCCGGTCCTGAATTTTGGTTTCAAATTGTTTCGTAAAGGTCTATTTCTTCTTAGATGGGACTGTATCGGAGGTATAGGTCACTTGATGGCAAGGGTTGGCACGGTTAATAAGACCGATATTTTGACTGTGGCACAAGCCCTTAATTTCTCCTACGGACATATGGCTTGTATCCGTGGCTTGGGTGAAAATCCTACTAATAAAAATGCGTGTAGATAGATATTTAATAGTAAAACTGAAGTTATATCTAGTGTAACCAAATTCATGTAAAATTACACTCTAAATTTCAGTAATAGAGATGAGTTTGCAATAATATAAATATTGTCCTGTATAATTATTATATTATAACATATTTTGTATCTTCTAATATAAAATCGAATTAATTATTATTGATTGTTTCATTATTTTCATCTTGGTAGTTTTTTTTTCATGAGCCTTTAATAGTACTCGAAATTAATGTCAAAAAATAACCTTAACTGTCGGATAGGGCGGTGGACGATATCGCACTAGTGTATACGGATAGAGAAAAACTCGTGCGACGTGCGAAAATGTGGAAACGAATAGTCAGTGGGCCCGCGTTGATCAGCAATAGTTGGTATGAATGTTTCAGGAAGAGTGCGGCATAACGCGTCACGAGTTGGTAACGAGTTATTAACTGGTTGTAAACTAGAAGCGTCAAGTGCAAGCCATGTATAATATTGTACGGATGCTTAAATAGTCGTAATTAGAGTAAGAAGCTAGTTCTGTTTGAGTTCTCTGTGTGCGACGGGCTTTACACTGACTTGTTCTACAAGTTCACATTACTTAAACAGAATGATTTAAAAATAAGAGATTAAGTTACATATTCTGTCTATATAACTTAGGCTTTTGGACTCAGTTTTGAGTAAACGCAGTGTGTTTGTTGACGTTAATTTCTATAATGGATCACAAGATAATAATTTTGTATCTGATGTTCGTTCAACAAGGATACCAAAGCAATTATAGACTGTATAAAAGTATTATGCCCAAATGTAATAAATTATTACACATACCAAACTACAATGATAGCAAAGTTGCAGGTAAGAATTTTCTTTATTTTATTTCACGCGTGTACATATTTTCCCGTGGAAATTAGGGGATAAAAAGTCTACATATTTTTTTTGTATTGTATACATAATATAAAACACAAAAAATACATAATAAAGTGTGCAAACACTCGACGAGGTTTGAGCGTACACTGAGATATTGGACTCGCAATAGACATAATTAGTAAATACTGCAAACATCTTAAGAAAAAAAAAGTTGACAATTAGTTTTAACATTGTATATACATATGTCACTGTGTGCGTGCGAGACACGTACATATAATAAGAAGAGATGCGCTTGTGTGCAGTTATTGAAAAGTTTGATACAGAATGTTTAAATTATTTTATAAAATGTTTTTTAATGTATATTTTATATTTTTAGGAGAAATATTGTGCTGTGGGTCTGTGGGCAAGTCGTAAATCAGTTTTAGTTATATGTCTAACTCTTGAATTAGGTAATGAATATAGATTTTTCAAGTTAATCGAATAGATTCGAAGATTACTTCTTACATACATACAAACATTGCTTCTATATACATAATATTATACGCAGTTTTTGTACTACGAAACTGGCAAATACGCATGCGGCCTACCTGGTGAGAAATGATTACCGCAGCCAATGAACGTTTACAACACCAATGAACGTTTACAACGCGTGTCACACGCGCATTGCTGACACTGGATGGATCTTTTAACTCCCTTTTGGAAGAAGGCCATGTTGTAGTCCATCTAAGTGTTGGTTTAGTGATTTTTGGTAAAATTTCAAACAATAGAGGGAGACGTTGTTAACATTCAAATAAGCTGATGCCTCAATGAATTTCGATTGCAGGCTATTTATGGCATGAATTTTACTCCTGGAACATCATAACCAAGAAATGCTTCACAACCGAATTTAGGAAACCTACCCGTAAGGTAAATATTTATTTTTTTATAAAACTATTACTGTAAATACATGTACTTTCATGTTTATTATAATGTTAGACTATAAGGTATTTATTATATGGACCATTCTGCTTATTAATATGTACTAATGTTGCCTGGATAAAAGAAAAAATAAAATATTTTCAGTGTTCAGTCAACAGCATTTGCATTATTTAGGTATTCCAAATTCACCATTGTTACCACAACACAGAGCCCGGGTAACTTGACATGCAGTTGACTGTACTTGTACTAACGTACCAACACCATTAAAAATCCTTTCAAATACACCATTAATTTAAAATGTGATAATAAATTACAGATAATTCACCACTACGAAACTCATATGAGTGAGTACGTTAAAGAAAAACTAGACTGGTACAATGCGACGTTGCTGGCGAAGAGCAGCAAATACGAAATGCTCATGATTCCTAACGACGGAATACCAGGGTCATTTTTGGCCATACCGAACTTGGATCGATTTGGTACGTTTATTTTTAAGTTTAAAGATGTAGAAGGAAGTATGTCAGGGCCGTGGTCTCTGCCTATCACTATGGAAAAAGATGTAATTATATCCCGTATTGACACGAAAGTAATTTTATACTAGTTCCAAAGTGCATGGAGAAGATAATACAATAAACTCCATTAGAGTTTTCTCCATAAACGTCAGTTAAAACAAGTAATTAAATAAAAAATCACCCCGTCACAATATAACAAAACAATCATCAAAGTTACCCCTCTTTTTTCGTAGGGGGTTAAAACATAGCTAAGAACAATTTCGATTAATTTAATTTTATTTTATTTGGAGAACATACAGTCTTACAAACAAAAAACAATTACTAAATTATAACTACTGACCAATTACATATTCTCGCATATAAAATGCTAAGGAGCTTGACTGTTAATAATGGTATTATTTACACATAAAGTATATTAAAGTATTATAACAAATAAAAATATATAAAAGCAAAAAGATTCAAACTACAATCTATCAACCTGAACCATTAAACCATGCATTCGAAACTGTTTTGACAAATTTACTTGGTTTAGAATTGAACAGTTACCTTTTTAACAAAAAAAGAGTTATCCAAATCGGATAAATAAATGATAATATATGTATGTAATGATGTATATTGTTTTGTACATTAGTCTGTAAGGTATTTATAATACGGGTCTCTGGCAGTTGTATTTATTTTAGAAATAAATGATTTGATTGCAATCTATTTACAGGTGAAGTATACGAATATGCAAAGGATGACTTTGAGCCCATGAAGTTTGCGATGAAGCTTATCCACGACAGCAAGTTTCTCATCATGTTGGATTGCGACGGAGGCCTAGGGCACCTCATGGCCAGGGCTAACGAAATCGTCGTAGAAGCTGAGATCCTTACTGTGGCTAATCAGATGACTTGGAGTAAAGGCTACATGGGGTGCTTGCTTTTGTTATCGAATTAAATTTTTTAAAATTTAACGGCTTTTTTCTTTATAGAAACGGATATTATATTATACTAGCTAATGCCCGCGACTTCGTCCGACCAATAGATACTATATTATCCTGTCTGCCCCTTGCTCGGATACAATAAATTATATCCCTCGGGAACTGTACATTTTTCCGGGATAAAAAAGTAGCCTATCTTTTAAGCTAGGTCATAGTTCATCGCTGTATCAAATTTCATCCAAATTTGTTCGGTACTTTTTGTGTGATGCGCGTACAAACGTACAGACAGACAAAAATTCTAAAACAATCGTTTTGGCTTCTAAAGGTAATATAAAGAGCCTTTATATATATTTCTTAAATATCTCCCATGTACAGATATAGTATATGTATAGATTAATAGTCAAAGTAGAAAAGTTTAAAAAGAAGATTATTCTAGGATAGATAATGGGCCAGCACCAGCACCCTGTCACTACGAGTAATCTGGGTCTTCTTTCCACCTATAAGCCCTCCTTTCATCTAAGCGTGGCCTTCGACTCTTATGACACTTTGTCTACTTAACCTATACGTGAAACTTTCTTACGAGTATAAACTCAGAGACAAAACGTCCTGCCGACAATCAGAAGAAAAATAAAAGTCCGAGGCTTGCGGCATTCTCTTTGTAATGTATATAAATACATATGTATATAGGATATATGTATATTTTATATCATCCTTGGTCTCACTGAATTAGTTTACAATTACATTTTATCAAACATTTCTTTCTCCTTCATAATGTTGTCAGAATTGATGTGTGATGATGACTCCACATTTACTAAATGTGGAGTCGAAATCAATTTATTTTATTCAATTAGGTCAAATGTTGACACTTTGGAATCGTCATCTTACTATTTATTTATTGATTGCAAAGCTATTATCTAACTACTAGCGTTTCCAAACGACCACTACTGAGAAAACACGCCGAAAGAAACATCAGCAGTATTGGTCCCTACAAGCCTGAGGGGCTGCAGCCAAATATTAAAAATCTACCTATCGTCTTTTACAAATTACAATCTACACGGGCAGAGGACTACGGCTCCTACAATACAGTACGTACATTCTATTTATTCTTCGGGAACAGCCCAGCTTGGAAATGCGATAGTTCTCACGATTATAGAGGTTAAATAACATTAATAGTTGATATAACAAGATTGCCCAGCAACGCAGAGAATCTAAATAAACGCTATTTTTAAGATCAACAGTGGAGTTTTGTTACACATGTATGTGGTTTTATAAGATGTTTCTCAGACAATTAGAATCAGTATCAATATGGAGTCCGTTGTATTGCTACTTTTTGTCGTATTAGTAAGCGTTGTGGAAGCAAATATGAAAAAAGAATTAAAAGCCGAAAGAAATTGTGCGAAGATGACAAACATACCATTTTATAATACATCGTACATCTTGGGCAAATGGCGGGTGTATTACTCTTGGGGGTTTCGGATGAATACTTGCACATATGTTTCTGTCAAGATAGTAGGCGAAACGGTATGATTTGTTTATTTTTTTACGTTTATTATGTAATGATCTATTATTTTCTTAGTGGTATGAGCCTGCTGCAGTACCACACTCCCACAGAAGACCGACGCCTGAATGGCGGCTATCAGCCATCATGCACCGTCCGGTGAGTGGGAGAGCTAGAGGCCCAACATCCAGGGAATTTTTTAAAGGCAACGCTTCTGTGACCCCGCAGGTATTGCAGTTGTCTATGATCACTTAACATTACGTTACCCGCCTGCTCGTTTACCTCTCTCTTACATAAAAAAAATCTATTTTAATTTGTGCAAATTATGACTTACTAATGAAATATGAAAAAGTACAAAGAAAGTTCCAATTGGGTCAAAATAAATGTCATCCAGTCAAAGTTTATATTATGAGACTCATAAAAATCTGTAAATGTAAAAACATAAACAGAAACAATAAAAATTTGTTAAAATAATTTGCATCATTTTCATGTAATAAAAAGAATGAAAGAAAAAATGCTATAGAAAATATGAGTACTTACGAAATTTTAAAAAGCTTTTCAAGGCATAAAATACTCAACCATAAGTACCTATTTTTTGATAATTTTGTTGCTATTTATTTAGATATTCCAAAATGTCTTTCTTATTGCTCCCTAAAATTAAAAAAATTCAAGATTCTAGGTTTAGCAATATAGGCCCGTACATTAATCTTTGGATCAGTCAGTCTATCATCCTGCAATTTTTCCTACAATATCCTTGGAATAATTTGCTGGGGCTAAGATTCAATATTTATTTTTTAGACAATAGATCACTATATGAAATCTTTTGGAGATCGTCTCGTGGACGAACCAGACTGGTACGAAGCTGAACTGCTAATACTCACAGGCAGAGGCGAAGAGTTTCTTTTATTCCCTGATGGACCTGTGAGGGGGAGGTATAAAGCTTTGGTCTTCATGCGACGTTTTGGTAAATGATTTTATTGCTCTACCTCAGTTTATATAGGCCATATACATAACACGTTTTAGAAGGTACATAATAATATTTCCATCTTAATATTTTTATTTTTTGCCACGACGCATTAGGAAGCATTAGGTATAAGTTTAGGGTGAGAGGTTGTTTGTTTGTGTGTTTGCGTAAACGAATGTTACATATATTTCCTGAATATTTAATTAATTTTGATGAAGTTTTTTGAAATTGGTAAAGGTTGTTAGATAGGTGTTATGATATTTGCCCGCTAGGGGATAATATCTTGGAAAATTTGTGTCGAAATTAAGGTCGTGAACGAAAGATAAAAATGTCTAACTATGTCTAATAGTACCTTTTTTTTCAGAGGGCGACGCTAGGGAACCTGTCTCATTGATAAAGTATGCTTTTAAAGCATTCCACTTTTTCAAGTACTTGATATTGCTGAATTGCAAATATTTCAGCGGGTACCTAATGGCCAGACCTAATGATACTTCGGTCTCTGTGAAGGAGATCATCAGTTTAGCTGATGATGTGTTTCCTGGAGAAACTGGACGGTTCGCTTGTTTTCCTGAGGAGAAATAATAGTTTGTCTACTAAGTAAAATCCTTCGGGCACACTATTCTACAAAATTATTACGCTGTCTCTCTCTTATTTCTAAAGATACGAGAGAAAATGCATATTGTGCTTCTCATTCGTACAGTTGAATTATGAAAATCAAGAAAGACTACGCATGTGTATATGGTTTTGTTAACAAATTCTGATTAAACTCAGTTGAGACAAAACTTCTTATTTATATAGGAAATGTTATACTTTAATGTTTAGAACAATAAAAGAAAAAATACCTGATATCAAAATCTAGCAAAATTTAAAAATAGAGTATGACTTATGTTCTTAGGTCAGAGAAAAAGACGTCTGTTCTTAGTACTTAACTGTATTGTTTAAGAATCTATTAATAAATTTAATGTTTCGGTTACAATGAACCGTAAAAAGTATAAGCAGGTTTTTAATTTTTATAAAACCTTTTAATAATAAAATAATTTTTCGAAAAACATTGTTTTATTCTAGATTTAGTCATGTTGTATATACTCGTAAAAATCAGTCTGATTTAAATTGAAATTCAAAGTTATTGGTTTGTTGGTTCATTATTCAGGTCGGTACTTATCAAGTATTTATTCAATTGAACGTAAGTATATGATGATCAAGTTTTACTTTGTCATAAAAAATTCAATCTTATAAATAACTAGCTAATGCCTGTGACTTCGTCCGACCAATGGATACTATAATATCTTGACAGCCCCTTGCTCCCATTTTTCCAGGATAAAAAGTAGCCTATCTTTTAATCTAGGTCATAGTCCAGCGCTGTGTCAAATTTCATCCAGATCAGTTCGGTATTTTTTATGTGATGCGCGTACAAACATACAGACCGACAGAAAGACAGACAAAAATTCTAAAAGCAATAGTTTTGGCTTCTGTAGGTCCTATAAAGAGCCCCTATATATGTTTTTGTTACATATCTCCCATGTACAGACATAGCTCAGTTACAATTTTATTATAAGTATGTATAGATTATGTCCTAAATGATAAAATAGATTTAAACCAAGTTTTTAGTTTGTCAATTTATGAAGATAATTCTGCGAAAAGTGACTTAAGTTCAATATTGGATACTACGAATGAACAATGCACGGATGTCTCACCTATTTTAGTCTACACTATATCTTCCTCCAAACAACTATTATATGTTGACATAATAATGAAAGAATAGCCCTATAGAAATCAAAACAGACGTGCTATAGTCCTTTATAATTTCAGTGCAAGGAATGACGTCTTCCAATTCGAATATGATTCAGTTGAATAGATTATTCTTATTAATGTTGATTATGATAAAATTAAATCAGTGTTTGATACCAATTTTGAAGAATAATGAAACGATGTGCGAGAAAATGATAAGGAAATCGTATTTTGATATAGATATGATAGTGGGTGCTCCATGGAGGATATTGTACACGTGGAACATGTCACTGAACGAAAAATGCGTGGATATAACATTTCAAAACGCTTCTCTAAGGGTAGGTTCTTTAATTTATATTGATGAATTACCATATGATTTTATATTTTTAGTTAAGCTATGAAAGATTGTAGCAAGTTATTTTCAAGTCAATCAACTTGGCTGTTGTAGCATGCCCATTTGTATACCTACCTATATACAGATATCATCATAATCTTCAACTATCAAGTGTTAGACACACCTACATATAGTAATGTATTACAATTTCAGCATTCCATTTTCTGTCCTTGACACACCTAGCTGTTTATTATTAAACATATTATATGGAATAACTTTTTTTTATTGAAGATGAATAAGTCACTCACAATATTATTTAAGGATCTGTGCTTTACGGATACAGTGTCACGTTTTTTTTTCTTACGAGGTAAAGAGCCATTATCCAGTGTACAGGCAGTAATGATCTCTCTCTTTTTACGTACACGAATTTTAGTTGGATATTCTTTAAAATAAATGAAAAATTAACCAACTTCGTCCAGGTAATAAACGACACCTGGAATGACATGTTCGAGTATTTGGAAGAGCAGCCAATTTGGGCTGGGGCCACGCTGCACATGACCATGGGTCCTACCCGGTATGAGCTGCTCATGTTCGCCCAACCTGGCTCAGCTGGGACCTTTACCGCTGTACCTAACATCGTTAAAAAGGCTAGTAAGTATTTGACAATATTCTTTACCTGTTATATGGAAACATGATTTTTTTTGCGACTTTATATCTCCATGGATACCTTAAGGTCAATTTGCACATTTTCTGACAAGGAAATAGTAGTAAACAATGCGAGCAATTTGGTTTTCCAAATCAGCTTACAATTTCTTTCTTTGTATACACACCATGTATATGTTTTTTTTATTTTATAATACGGTTACACAATAAATAATTAATGTATTTTTTGATTCTAGGCATGCCTCCACCAAGACATTCGGTACCACTTCTGACGTTCTACTTAACATTGATGGAAAACGGAAGATTTTTGGTAATGATCGACTGCCAGATAGGCGTTGGCTCATTATCAGCGAGGACAAGCAGTGAGCCTTCAAAAGAAGAAATAACTTCAATAGCAACTGAACTTGATTTAGGAGAAGGCTATGCGGCTTGCATTGCTCAAAAGAAAGAGTTTCTTCAGGATCTTATGGATTAAATGTATCCATTTTTGCGATGACTTCTATTGTGTCTTGTGATTTGTTGAAATCAGGGTTTAGACATTGAAATGAAACAAATTTAACGGATTTTATCGCGGTTTAATCACTACACACAAAGGAATTCCTTTATCGCGGTTTAATCACTACACACAAAGGAATTCCTTTGTGTGTGTTGTGATTAAACCGCGATAAAATGCGTTAAATTTGTTTAATTT
>JADGIL010005139.1:6180-16597 GCA_020352625.1 Cactoblastis cactorum | reverse complement strand
TTAGCCTGCAGCCTGACTGGGCCGGCTCGTCCGGGGAAGTACCACGCTCCCACAGAAGACCGACGCCTGAATGGCGGCTATCAGCCGCCATGCTCCGTCCGGTGAGTGGGAGAGCCGGAGGCCAACTGCCTGCTTTTTAAAGGCTGGCAATGCTTCTGTGACCCCGCGGGTGTTGCAGTTGTCTATGGGCAGCGGTGATCACTTAAAATCACGTGACCCGCCTGTTTGTTTGCCTCCCTCTTACATAAATAAATGAACTGATTACTTATATGTATATGCACGATGCACGCAAATACAAAACGTTTTACCTTATAATAGAAAGCTTGATGGCGCTTACCTGAAAAGGGAAACAACAATATATTTTTTATGGATAAATAATCAGGCAACCAAAATATTCGAAACCGCACTCAAATCAGTCTATTCAATAACATGTCTCTAATATTATAAAGTGGAACAGCTCTTTTGTTTGTTGGCTTGAACGTGAACATCTCGGTAACGACTAATACGACTAATGAAAAAATTTTCATTGTAAAAATGCATTTAATGAGGAAGACTTGAACCTACTTTTAATCCCAAAATTTCAATGGGAACTGCAGTGAGAGAAACTGCACACTGCACCATAGAAATACATTCATATAAATCATTCACTTCGGCAGAAATCGGAACAGTGATTATTTCAATCAAAATTACGTAAACATGACTTTAATTAAATGTAAATAAGGCTAACATGAAAATGAATGTAACTGTACGAACTAGGTCAATATTTATCAGTGGAACGCGTTGGGTGCATCGCGTTTGACGCCAATAATCTAGGTTACATTAAGTACTGGTAATAAATTCGTGGATTCATTTCATGAAATGGCGTGCGAATGAAATGAAGTGAAATTGAAAATACCGAAAGGCCTGGCAAATATCACATTTTGCATGTTCTATCTTTATTCGAGGATTATTGCCAGCGATCGGCATAATCCCGCTTCCCACCCGATTTTATTGCAAGTTAAGGCTCGAGCCGAATCGAACCGTATCTGTAATTGTTCGAATAGTTGATTGATTATTATAAATTCGAATATTAAACATGATCTATTGTGGCCTGACCATTTTGCAGTCGTTTTCTTGACATGTAATCAATTTAAAATGGGAAGCGCGTGTTTTTAATTTATTGTTAAAACACTAATAAATTAACATTTAAATAATTAACAAAAATATTTCCCATTGAATCGTTTTTCGAAACTAAATAAATGAAACGTGAAAATAAAGTTTAATTTTTTTTGATTTTTGTATGTAAAATCTAGACAATCTAAAAAAATTATCTAAATTAAATGAAAAATTCTCAAACATTAAAATACAAAGAATATTTTCCAAGAGGATAATTAAAGAATATTGAAACGAATACGTGTATGACATGTTGGCTTTATTAAAAACGGAACCAGGAAGGTGTAAAGTAAACCAGAAACCGACTGAAGCACGTAACACGAGGCGTTTATTAAAAATGATATATTTCGCGGACACGAAGCAAAACTTCTCATTGTCTTATAAATTGTGCACGTGACGATGCAATCCTATGTTGTCTGTGGTTGCGTGCCAGTTGGCGATTGTCTATGGCATGACTAGAATATTAAAAGGCAGGATTATGGTTATCTGTATCTTATTTCTTGCTTTGTCTTAATTAACTTTATAAGTCGTGTCTTTCTCAATTTTGACATTGGTCACCTTACATACGACCAGCCAAATGCCCAAAGAACTCGTGTACCAAGGAATTGGTATCATCACTCCATTGTATAAGACAAAGTCGCTCTCCGCTATCTGTCCCTTTTTATGCTTAGATCTTTAAAACCACGAAGCTAGTTATCTACATAAAACATCTAAAAACAACACGTTTGTTTATTTGAAGTCCGTAAATTAATTATTTTATTTACTTTTTATTATAGCGGCAACAAATATATCTAGCTATCAGAGTTCATAGACAAAAAAACAGACAGATAGGAGGACAGACAGCAGGGTCTTTTTCAATCGGAAGAGGGAATCGTTTTACTTGTTTTTCGATACAGCTAGCTACCGAAGCTAGTATTGTTGTGTTGTCTTGGCACAAGATCTTTATTTTTCTCAACTTATAATTATATAAAAGTGAATTTGTTTGATTGTTTGTCTTGTATTTACGTGCTAACTACTTAACTAAATGTTATTATGTATTGTATCTTGTAAATAGACATTTTTCCAGGGAATGTGACAAGAACTTTCACAGGAATCGCCCGTTATTGTTACATAACTATTATGTTATATATGTACACACGTATAACTTTACAGTACGATTGGATATTAGATAACGGAGAATGAAGTCTTTTGTTGTATAGAACGTACGAACGTAAGCATTCACAATTTTTTTAACGTCACCAACTCGTGTAATTTTTTTTTAGAAAGAGGGAGGCAAACGAGCAGACGGGTCACATAATGTTAAGTGATCATCGCCGCCCATAGACACCTGTAACACCTGGGAGTCACAGAAGCGTTACCGGCCTTTGAGGAATTTATACGCTCTTTTTTTGAAGGTTTTTTTATAGGTTCCGGAAATACCGCTGCAGGCAGTTCGTTCCACAGTGTGGTCGTACGTGGTATAAAGTTTCTTTTAAAACGTACGGTGGTCGACTGTCATTATTGTTTTTCATAAATATGAAATCATATACATGTGTGTCCGGTCGGAAATCGCCATTTAGTGATACAGAGTAATTAGCAAACTAAGTTAAAACTGAGCGAACAACGAACACATTATCAAATGCGGTGATTGCGAACGCAATTAGTGGCCAACAATAAATTATTATGAAACAGCATTATAGGATTATGTTTGTGAAACTTAAACAAATGTTCCGAAGCTGTAGTGATTAACATACAATTTTAGTTAATTAACAATTGCGATCGTATTAAATTTGATGGCGGTATTAACTGCGTTTGTTCTAAATTATCATTTGTATAAGTATCTGTTTTTATTATTGCTATAGTATGTATATTTTTGTAGTGGTAAGGAGCCTGCTGCTTGCTTTTTAGAGCTTGAGGCCCAACTTCCCCCACCTTCCCAAATGGGGAGGGCGGGGGTTTTTTATCGGCCGACAACGCTTCTTTAACCCCGCAGGTGTTGCAGTTGTCTATGGGCGACGGTGATCACTTAACATCGCGTGACCCGCCTGCTCGATTGCGTTCCTCTGTCATTAAAAAAAGCGATTTGGATATTATGTATATTCTATTTGAGAGGTTTTATATGAGTTTAACGTTTTTAAGAGTTTTTTTAAGAGTTTGACCTTCTGAGAATAATAAATAGGTTTAATTATATCGCAAACTAAATTACTCTTTTCTATGCATACGAATTATACAAATTTATTTTTGAAAGAAAGGAAGAACAAACGTTTATTTGGTCTTTTACACCAAAATGGCCCCCACTCAGCATGTGTCGTGGCTAGGCCATAACGCTAGTTTTCTGCGGGTACCATCTTATAATGGAAATAAATTAAATATTATAATTCTTATCCTAAATCGGCACAATCATACAAAATAATAAATACCTACCTACATTTTAAAAAAGCTCTAATTACAATTAACATTAAAAGCTCTTCTATTCTTAATACCAATGCTGCTAAATTACAAAGCCTGAATACAAAATAAATAGTTTCTGAATTTACTCGCTTTTTTTTAAATTATTCTCTCAATGTATAACAGTTTCATAGTAATAATAACTTTATTAAATACACATTTATACGAATAATAATTATTATATGCCAAATTATACAAGAAAAAAATAACATTTTTTTGTATTAAAATGAGAAATATGACAAGAACATATGAATATGAAATAGGACAGAAAAACAGCGTTCACACTATTTCTTGGTACATTACACATAGTCATTGTCTTCATTTCCTTGTCTGTCTCTCCACAAAACACATAAAGGGAAAAGAATTGTGATATTGAAAGAAATCACTCCGTAAAGAAATCACACACTATTTTATTTCCTTTATAGGTGTAAAAGTTAATAAAATAGTAATTTTTGCCGATAATGTCATATCAAGATGATGATGATGAAATCTCCGATACTATCATGACATAATACAGATACAGTGTCACGTCTTTATCCCTGACGGGGTAGACAGAGCCAAGAGTCGCAGGACTCGGAAGGCCAAATTTAGCAAAATGGTGGGCTTCTTAGTGGAATGAAGATTCAGAAATAGTGACAGGCCGTTAGCACATCGCCTATTAAAATTCTTCTTTCAAGCTTGTCCTGGATTGACTTTTACAATCTGCGCGGTGAGAGTAGTGGCTGGTACATTCTACGTTTTTCTTTCACTTACAGACCAGCATAGAAGTAAATCAAATCAAACGATCTATTGGATTGTTTTAAATTACATGGTTGGATTGTTAAATTGAAAGAAAACTATACTTTTAGCAAACAAGAGTTTTTAAGTAAATTAAAAAAAGAAACAGTCAGGAATAACCGTTAACTTTAAAACAAATCTTTACAAAATTATCACGACAAACAATATCTATCCATTTATAGACAAATAAATGGAACGAACTCACCGGAATGTAAACCAACCACCTCACCGGTCAACAGTTGAGCAACAAAAGCCACCCGTTGGCGACTGAACACTCTTATTTATAGGCAATGGTGGGGATCGACCGTTACAATCGTTACAAATATTAAGCGTAGCTTATAATACGATCTAATATGCTTATTGAGACACTCCATGATTATTTAGACGATTGTTTACTTTAAACATTTCATTATATTTTTAAACGATTATATCTGATAATCCTGACAATTTTCAACGGTGTTGTATAATAATCTCCATTTATTACGTATTTTCCGGACCAATACGACATCGAAACTTTCAAGAAAAGAGCGTATACATCAAAGGCGGGTAACGCTTCTGTGTGTGTGGGTGTTTCAGGTTTCTATGGGCGATGATGATCACGTGACCCGCCTGCTCGTTTGCTTCCCTCTTTTATAAAAAAAAGGTCTCGGTTTGAATACTAATAAGTTATCACAGTGTGCAAAGCTAAAAAAGTACTTGAGTTTCATAGCAACATTTCTAACCTCTTCTATGTTCAGCCAACACCTGAGCCAAGACAAACATTGTCAATAAAGCAATGCTTCGCAGCGCACCTAAACCCAGCATCTTATTGGCCGCAATCTCGGGGGTTCATAAAACTTCATTGTGCAGAGGCGGCACTCGCAAATACCACTTATACTAAATTTATTTTGTGTGGTGAACATAAATAAGAAGGGCGAACGTGGAATCGTAAGTAACGGGAGACGCCCATTGCTGGTAGGCGCACGGCGGAGGGACGGCCAAGTTCGCTAGAGTTTAGTTGCAACAAAGTTCGTAATGAATAAAGAAAGTTGTAGATTTAGTGATTTATTATTAAAATATAATAAATTCCATACGTTCGTTCCTATAAAATGTTAATTAATTAGTTATTAATGTTTGTTATTATGTCATTCAAAAATTTACTTTCTTAACATCTTAACTCTAAGTCACGACATACTTTTATACGTTTCCTTCTTTGATTTATAATCGTCATCACCCTGCATTAGGTTATTTCTACATTATATATTATATAATGCTAGCCCATGCCCACTTCGTAGGGTATTAATTTAAACAAACAAACAAACAAGTTTTAAAAAAAATATAATATATTTTATTACAGTAAAACCTTCCTCATAGATCACTCTCCCAGTTGGTGAAAACTGTATGAAAATTCGTCTTAGTACTTTCCGAGTTTATCACAAGACAGACAGACAGACGCGACGGAAGACTTTGTTTTATAATATGTAGTGATATGGTAACTTCAAAAACTTGGCTTATCCTCAACATTATTACATTTATATGTAACCGCGGATAAGTTTAGCATGAGAGGGCTTTGTGCCGCCTCCGCGCGGGACGAGCGCAGGAAGACGTATCTAATTTAAATGCCGCTATTTGTTTACTAATTGTTCAAACTTGCGCCGAGTTATGTCTTCCGATGCGGAGCTAGCGTTGAAAGATGGATAGCTGGATGAAATGGAGATATCTTTTGTCAGTTGTGACTTAATTAAGAAGTAACATCACAATGTTTAGATTTAAACGCATCACGGTGTTAAAAATGAATTGTTTTCAAGAAACACGTCTTTTAATTCAATAAAATTTCAAAATCTATTTATAATTTTCAACGAATATACGTAGATTTATGTCAATTAAATGATATAGGTACATATTACATTACAAAAATACCTGTATTAGAATTTAGATGAGAAACAGTTTGTAAAATTTACCACATTACCAACAACTCTTGTTGTCTCCATGGTGATGGATTTATCTCTTATGCGTACTCCATTCTTAAAACTGTCCCAAGAATTATCGATTTTAAACAGCGATAATGCTAACAAATTTTGTGGTACAGTAACCGCGTTACGTGCCATTATTTGTACTCGTCTGATCAATGTTTACGTGTCGCTTGTCCAAATAGAAATATCGACGAATCAGATCTATTCCCAGATATAGGTCGTCTAGACAGGTCGAGTAATCCTCTGGTTAATTAATTGATGACCTTCATACTTGTGGTTATAAGTCAAATGTATGTACATATATTGAAATACATATATTCGCGTGCGTATATTTGTGACTTTAATTACTACACAAATAAATAATTTAAGAGGGTATAAATCACTAACACTCAGTTGGCTTGTGAAGAATCTTCGTCGTCAAAAACATTTCGGACAGTATATATGTAGTATATAAAGTGAGTTACTGTTCGAGCCCTTTGTTATTTTTATATTTTACACACCCCTTTACACGCAAAGCTAATAATTTTCGAACATAGAGGTAAATAAAATACCAGTAATATATTTAAATAACGAATAAATCTTTCCATTACATTCACGAAATATCATAAAAATTAAATTTCTGTAGCTATCACAGAGTTTATTTAACATAAAAACGCGTACGAACCCGACAAAAACCCTGAAAATAAACGTTCGTAACTTTTTATTCTCGCATTCTTGAAGACATTAGCCTCACTTTAAGAATAAGAATTTTAATAAAAACGTAATTGTTATCACTTGGCAAATAATTTCTATCTGCAAGCAGCATTTTTGCGAGATAGCGTCGTTGGCACAGACATTCTTGTCAATAGATCACACATTAATTGTTACGTTTTGTCAAAAGGTGATTATCCAATATTGTAAGCACTAGATTTGCGATTTGGAAATACATTTCGATCGCACGTTGCTAGACTTAAATAAATATCATATCTTACCTTACCAAAATAGCTAAACTATCAAACCTTACCAAAATATCTAGACTTAAATAAATATAAAAGATTGAGTTTACAAAGTAATTTTAGGTAATAAAAGTTATCACGATACTAAAGGTATATTTACAAACATCCAAGAGTCAGATAAAGGCTAGATTCCACTTGACTTACGAAGTAGCGGATAGACATGTTTACCATTTCGCCACGGTGATCATCAAGATTTAATAATACATATTGAAAAAAATGTGAGTAGGATGTATTTATTTTGTCGTCCTGTTTTGATCTTATTTTGTTATAAAGACATGACTAATAGGTATTCCATATAAAGTACTTTCAATCTATTTATTTATTTAAACAAACTTTATTCATACGCCTTTATTGTAATGTTTGTGTCGTAAACTTTCGTTTGAAGCAATAATTACAAAATACAATATTACAAAATAATTTCGGATATTTTACACATAATAAAGTATTTTTTGAATATACATACGTATTTTTCTCTTGCTGTTGATCGCATTCCAGACACAAGAAGAGAGGCAGGAAGAGATTCGATAGAATGAGTAGAAAAACGAAAACCATTTTTGTATACGGGATACGATGACAGGTACAATGTTATGTCTAGTTATGATGTTTATCTATGAAAATGGCGGTAACGCCTCGGCTTTTTATTAAATTGCAAACTACGTGAGCTACACATGTTCTGTGGATGTAGGATCAACAGACTTCTGTTTAAGATCTCTTCGTTTAATTGAAATTAAATCTCATTCCACTTTTATGTACTTTTGGATTCTCTTCCGCCGCAAAATTTAGATACTTCTTTTATATAGAAATTTATATTACATAGGTGAGAAACTTTACTCACAACAGTTACCCCAAAATTATTGTAATACTTCCATACTGGTCTAGATTTGAAATAAAAGCGTTAAAAGTGCTGGCTGTTTCTCTCCCCAACGCATATTGTAAAAGTCAGTCAAGGGATAGAACATAAATTGGAGACTTTTCTCATAAGCGAAGGACTGGCAACCTGTCACTACTCGTATATCTGAGTCTTATAGGCCGCTTATTTTTGTGTAAAGTTGTGTAACCTGTGAGTCTCGCGACTCTTGGCTCTGTCTACCTTGTAAGGGTTAAGGATGTGATGCTGTACTGTACTATTTAATACGCGGTGACAAAACAACAACACTAGTATTGCGCTGCCTGTAATATTAGAGTTTTCTTACACGAGGAAGATATTTTAGACGAAAGTATCACTCACAAGTATATTTCTGTGTTTTTTTTTTCACAACACGTTATTATGAATAACTGAGAAACGATTTTGGCTACGATGACTAACTTTATTTCTTTGAAAGCTTTATTTAGCTTCGGTAATGTGCCTTTAAGTGGCTTAAGTACTTTATTCTCTAAATGTGCCTGCCAGAGATAATGTATGACAGAAATATATATTTACTAAAACATAATAAAAACCGGCCTAGTGCGAGTCGGACTCGTGCACGAAGGGTTCCGTATATTCCGCTCCATCTATGAAAAACTACAGAATAATCACATTTGTTGTATGGGAGCCCCCCTTAATTATTATATAAAGTTACTATATATTATATTCTGTAAAAAAAAACCAAGCATCTATCTGATATCAATATCGAGCAAAAAAAACACGTTTGTTGTATGGGAGCCCTTAAAATATTTATTTTATTTTCATTTTTGGTGTTTGTTGTTGTAGCGACAATAGAAATGCTTCATCTGTGATAATTTCAACTCTCTAGCCGAACGGTTTATGAAATACAGCCTTACGGACAGACAGACAGACAGACAGCAAAGCCTTAGAAATAGGCTTCGGGTACGGAACCCAAAAAGATATACAATATAAAAAAGCAACTGAAATAAAGGGTCAGAGTGCAAACAAAATCCTAAACAAGTTGAAAAGAATTCGCACAACAAACAAACAAATATACAACGAGCACAATCCGACTCATCAAAAGCTTCCAACATTTAAAACACAGATTATAATGTGTAACGCAATAATTGAGTCAGTTTGGGACAGCCGAAATCCTAAGGGCCCTTATATGTATGATTCGTGAACCTTATTTTCGGGTTTCGGGTGTGCTTTTTACGTGACGACAAAAAGAGGGTTGTAATGGTGTGTTTAAGTACTTATATAAAGTTTGGTTGGCGTATAATAGCTTCATTTTCACGTACCTACCACAGATTATAACTACATATTATAATTAAAACAAACTCTCATGCCGTACCATTTTACAAGCTTTTATTTACCTTGCAATGTATGTCTTTTCGGGTGAAATCTTGCAACTCAATTTTAAAGCAATTTATCTTCAACCGATCGAGCTAAAATTTTGTATACTTACTTAGTTTGGATGATAATGCATAGTTTGACAGGTGACATTATTCTATTCCTTACCTATTTATTTATTTATTCTAAATCCAACATGGCGGAACATCCAATATGGCGGACTAGTTATTTTTTAAAGCATTTCTACAATATGGGTATCAAAAGAAAGGGCTTGCTGTGAATAATTTAAAAANNAATTACTTTAAATTTATTTGTTTTATTCTTGACCTATTATAACAAAGGGTACATATACGGTATCATGACGCTACTTCTCCCTATTTCTAGGTCTGTGTCAATTTACTAACCATCTATATTTTTCTGGAAAATTACTAACAATAGACATCGTTATTCCGTGAAAAAAGGTTTTATTTTATCTAAAATTTAGTTGCCAATTAGCGAAGAAAAGCTAGCGCGATTAATAATTTTTTTCTTTCTTTTTCTAATTATTTATAGTAGAACGAAATAAAGATTGATTTCCAGAAATTGTTTCTTTTCTGTGTTAAAAGATATTACTAATTGTAGTAACATCTTTTTAACAAAGTATAGAAAGACTACTGTTTACTGGAACGGCATGTCGGTTGTTGTCGTACCAAAATGCAGTTAGTCTGTAGCTTGATTATCTAAAAGACATCTTATATCTTATAAGAGTTTTTTTAAATACTGTCGTCAAAAGCACATTTTTCTAAAGGTCTAATCTCTGAATATAGATATTGATTTTGAAAATCACAGTTTTAGCAGTAATTATATACTAAAGGTCAAAATTTCTTTGCTTGGTAATGTACATAATAAATAAATAA
>JADGIL010005133.1:0-11541 GCA_020352625.1 Cactoblastis cactorum | reverse complement strand
CTTATCCGCTGTGAAAAGAAAACGCAGGCTCTGGGGTTACCAGTTGCCTGGATGAGGCGCTTATGTTGCTATTCTGATGTTATATTGACATTGGAGAAATACAGTAAGTTTCATCCAAATCTGTAATATTATTCTGATTGAACCTTGAACTTAGTTTGGGGCTAACTCAATTTGTGTGATTTGTCTAAATGTAAGTATTTATTTGTTAATAATGAGCGTGTATTACGCGTCTTTTATTGAAAAAGTATCTTTTGTATGACATCATGGTATTAATTAGACTGAATAAGACGATTGTAAGTCAGGGTTTATCTTATTAATTTTATGTAAACAAATGCACATTGCAGAACACGACGACCTCCGTGGTGTAATGGTTAACGTGCTTGACCGCTACTCAGGAGGTCCCGTGTTCGATCTCCGGTCAGGTTATGATGGAAAATGATCTTTCTCTGATTGGCCTGGGTCTTGGTTGTTTATCAATATATGTATGTATTTATTAAAAAATAAAGTGTTTAGCCAAGAACACTTTTTCAGCGGGATTGGACAAGTTATCTATCGTACGTCGTAAGATGACATTAGTTACTAACGTGTGTATGCATTATTATGGGTGTACATAAAGTCGTTGTTAAACGATGCCATTAAATCTTTTAAAATGGAAATTTGTCAGCACGTTTGGAGAAAACTAGTTCCCTATTGGAAAGTTAAATGACTGCACAATTCTTGGTAAAACCTCTCTCATTCGAACATAACGATGTGTGATTTATTAGTCATCCTCTCTTTTACATAACACCAAAGACTTATCAGCCGCAAATATTTTTAAACCACCGACGCAAAGAGTGGTGTTGTCTGTCTGTGGCATTATAGCTCCCTATACCGTGAACCGATTTGGATAATTCTTTTTTATTAGAAAGGTGACTTAATCGAGAGTGTTCTTAGCTACGTTATTAACCCCCGACGCAAAAAGTGGGGTGTTAAAAGTTTGACGCGTGTGTTGTATCGTGGGATCTTAATTTAATTACTTGTCTTTTAAACTAATACAGATAATGTTCGTTTAAATACATTAGTGGCATGTGTTAATAATTCAATCACTTTGACCTAAAGAGCAAAATAGAATTAAGATACTGGTGATCCAATTGATAAGTCGCCCGAATGCAGAAACAAATATAACGTAGAATAGAGGCGAGCGAGATATATTACCACATCTGAGAAATATATAATAAATCTTTTTATCTGTGCAATGGCATTTTAAAAAGTAGAAAATATCAAAAATATACCTTTGACGGTCTCATAATTGTTTTCGGATTCTGAAAATGCATTTGTTTGATCCAATTGAAAAGTATTCAATTCATCTCCAACAGTTTCATAAATATCTTCATAATCCGAGAAAACTACAGCTGGCTTAGTTTCTGAAGCCTTAACATTAACTTCAACATAATCATACAAATCTTCATAATCTCTTACTCTAGATGGCTTAGGTATAGGTTTGGGTTTCAATATTTTTCCATAAACATCGTCATTTACCGAATAATGCGTGCTTGTGTTTTGTTTCTTCGGTGGAAACTTTAATATTTTACCGTAAACATCATTATTTACTGTATAATGTGTGCTAGTACTTTGTCTGTTCATATTCATTATAATATACAACACTATATCACTGACAACTATTCGCACAATACTGGCCGATGAGATTCGCAAGCCACGCCATAAAAAGTAAAAAAGAATTGCAAGGGAGGGATTCTAAATTTAATTTTATCCTTAGAACGGCCAAAGAGGCGCGCGCGACGCTGTTATGGACTAATGCGGTACTGATTCACCTCCGGTAAGCGCAAACAAAAATCGCTAACATATTGTGCACAGCATTGAGAATTCTTTAAACGTATAAGCGCGTGTGGCTATTAATGTATGCTAATGAACTAGATTGTGGTATTAAATGTTAAACCTACAGACATAAAAATAGGCACTAACAGGAATATTCAAGAAAAAAGCACGAGCACAATGAAGTACGCGTCAGTTGACGCAGTATAATGAACCAATAATCTAAAAATAACAATAATAATTGAATGTTTTAAAAGTAATTTTTTTTTATATTTCAGTTATTAATATAAAAATAGTAAGAAACAACTGTTTCAATCAAGGCTAATACAAAGTACGTGTACGAAATTAGAAAGAATTATTTTAATAGAAATACCAGATCAAATAATGCAATATTTAGGTACCATGTAATAATTACATTTCAATTACTCAAAGACTTGTGACATGATACAGGAAAAGGTAAAAACCTAATAACAATATTACAGGAACAGGTAACAACAAAATAACATAAACTCTCGAAACTCCTACTATATTTTTGGAGCAAATTCACACGACATTGATTTTAGAACAAAATTACAACAGGCGTATCTTGCTTAGCATTTTGAAACTTCAACAAGCAAAACAACTGAATATATGAAAGTCTATTTAGATCATGGAAGAGAGGGAATTTGGTTCATAATTATCCACAGTTTACATAAGTATTTACATAACAAAATTCTTACAACAATTGTAGAATAAATCATTAGTCTTCTCCGTTCATATGTCTATCTGATTATATATTGAAATTGAAAGAATTTAAAATTTCATTGTAAAAAAAGGAAACAATTTTATAGTGCTTGCAAAATAATCAGCGTCATAATGTCAAATAGTTATCTGTTTGACTTTGTCTTAAAGAAATGTGTAAGCATTTATTTATTCAATCAATCTAAGGAACCAAATTAAAGAAAAAGCCAACAATGGCTGAATAGAACAATAATTATTGAGGCCTGGACCATAATTAATCTATGTATAAACTTTATTTATAACTGGGGAATGACAAGATATTCTCATTCGTGACGCGATGAATAGTTGTAAACAATGCAATGTTATAAGCTGCGGTTCGAACCCTCGCCGCAAGGTTATCTGACAGCCGACACTTGTCCGCTTGCTGCTAAAGTGATCTAGTTTTTATGTCTTAAGCAACAATAATTATAGACTTATTGTTATAATAGAATCATTCGGTATTTAGATAATCTGAATTTATCGAAATATTAATGAAGCTTTGGATTCCGGTTCTTTAGATTATGTTAGAAATGGCTTTCCATTGAAGGATTATAATATAATGATGTAAGATAGGAAAAAATTAGTTAATATGAAAACTTTATCACAAAATCCGTTGTAGATCTTGATAATTCCTCTACAATCAATCATGTAATTGTTGTAAACAAGTACGTTATAAAATAAATTGGTCAATTCAGATGAAGTGGACAGATTATGTCTCAGTTTGATATAAATTAAAAAAGTGTATGAGTGTCCTGCATCGACAACAAACAAAAGCGATACAACATTAGATGTGATTGCGTAAGATTTGTTTACGGGGACGGCCACATCGCTCCACTGACACGAAACCAATATAGCACAAGGCCGTACAATAAAAGCTTCTTGAGTCATACATTTGCTCCGACTTTACTTACCAAGGTATGCGCTGAAGTCGGTGAAGTACTTCCGCCAGTCGGTGGAACTCAGTTCTGGAGGATTGGAGGGTCCCGATCTGTCCACGCTGTATTTCCGTTCGAGAACGGGGGAGAACGAGACAGTTTTTGGGGATGCGGAACGCGTGCGCACGGACGCCATCCCTTTTGCACTGGGGTATAAAAGGCGGGTCGGGTCGAATTCGCGGGCAGTCGTGGTTGCACCACGGCTGGGAGTAGACTGGTTATTTTCGGAGTTATCTGCGGCGCGAGCGACGGCTGATGATAGCGCGGTCACACTGGCTTGCCTACGTCTGAGTTACGCGACGCGCTATTCCCGGCAGGTGGTCATTTCCGCCGTTTCCAAACTTCATTAACCTCATTACACAGACATATTGGAAGACAAGCGCGGTGACGTATTGTAGGTGACAAGATCAAGTGGTCTACCTGACGTTCATCGCTAAAAGCTTTGAGAAAATTGACACTATGATTAGCTTCGGAAGACTTCAAAATTAATCTTATGTATATTTCCCTTATCAGAAATGGGAAATTATAAGCATCATTTAAAAACTTATCAAATATTTTTTGTTAATCATTGATGTTTAGCTATGTCTTTATTGGCACACCTTCCCAAATTAAAATTACAAGAGACAGATAAATTATCTTAATTATTTGGATTCCACCAAAACATACTCTTAGACAGTATTACAAGAAATTAGTAATTTCGAGTCTAAAGAGTTGAGATTACTAACAGGAGGTGGCCATTGGATAAACAAACTAATCAAGGCTCCTTCAATTTACACTTCTCACGGAGAGGAAGCTAATTATACCATTCCAGATGCAAAAACACATCGTACAGACAACAGCACATGATCCTCAAATTAATCTCTATGCTACTGCTGATATTTGTGCAAACTTGATAACATGTAGGTGACTGTACATATCGACTTGTTGCAGGAAATTTATAACATCTAAGCCACTATTAATCATCAGATTCCAAGCCTCATCTTAACATTCCACATCATGCCTATGTATCCACGATAAACTGACATAGAAAAAAATATTTTTCTCTGTCATGAAATTGATGACCTTGCGCAGTGGAAAGGTTATTGCAACTATATCAAGAGGACCCAGGTTTTTTCGATTAAGTCATGATAGAAAACGATTTTTTTCTTATTGTCCTGAGTCTTGTATTTATCCATATAAATGTATTAATATACAAGAAATTAAATTAAAAATTTTTAAAAGACCCCGACTTATAAAACCTCTGTATTTGCATCAGGGGTTAAAAATCTTCTAATAAGTATCCAAGTTTTAGTTTGGGACAAACATAATTTGTGTGAATTGTCCTCATATATTTAGGTTTTTCTAAATTGAATCTGTATTTCGGGTTCTTCATATAAATCGTGTTATTTCACAATCACACTAGTATTCAGCCACCTGATGAATATGGGCAGAATTTGGTAGACAAAATAAATTATACACCTATAAGCTTTTCTCCTAATAAAAGCACGCCTAAACATTTTATCAACACAATATCATAATCATGTTATCCGAACTATATAATCTACATAACGAGAACGTAAATAAAAATACACGTTGTATAATGATGCCTACGCGAGGTAATGAACTGTTGAGCGCCCAACGAGATTATATAAGCCGCGTGGGCGGGCGGCGCCCTACACATCACGTGTTTACTGTAAGCTAAATTGTTGCGTTGACGGATAGGACACTTTGAAGAGCTCATTGCTTAACCGACAAATCAATTTTGATGAAAATTGTGTCAGTAATTGTATGGAACGCAACTCTATGTAGTTCATTTATTGTTGTCATTCTCTGAAGCTTTCAACGTTGCTGGTAAAATCGTTTATTATATGGTATACTCCCATGATTATTTTTTTATTTGTATTATTATTTGCTTAAAGAAAGTCTGGCTTTGCACTTCGGGCACGGAACCCAAAAAAGCCGTTAAAACAGTTTTAAAAATGAAGTTTAAACCAAATAAGCTCGTAGTTAAAATAAGGGCTATAAAATCTGACTAATGTTCGTACTTATCATAATTTATACGGTATACGTTATTCAACCATAATTATATGATAACTAAATTTTAATTATGAAATAACATACGTATAAATATTAAAATATATATATATTTTGTGTAATTAAAATGATAATTTCTATGGGTAATTAACAGTTATGTCTAATTGGGTACTGCAGAACAAGCCACATATGGCTCCGTCCTTTTGAAATATTTACCACGTTCCCGAAATCATTAGCAGTAAATAGATACTGCTCCTGCGGTCTAGTGGTTTGCCTTGATCTAGAAGTACTGGGTTTGAATCCCACTGAGAAGCTTCTTTGCAATAAAGTTGTTTCTAGTTTAGGATATTTATTTAGAATCATTGAATTAACCGAAAACATAGACAGTTGGTTGAAAAATAGATGGAAAAAATAACTGGTTTTCGAGAGCCATGTTACGGAATCCGTGGTCCCGAAAACCATGACCTGTCTTAATATTGATTCTGGTTTGCCCTTTGGGTTACGTAGTTAGAAGGTAGTCGCTCTATATAAACACTTATAACCTCACAAAATTACCTGGCTACATAACCCTGTGCTCTGACGCGTCACAGGTGCAGATGCAACTGAGAATACGTAAGAATAAAAAAAATCTTGATATTTTATTTTCAACAAGTTAACCGATTTTCGTTTTAAACTTTTGTTAACTCCCGGCGAAAAAACGTTAGAACACTTTAAGCTGTGGGTTCCGAACACCATCTAGCGTTTGTATAAACCTATCCTAGGATTGGTTCTGGTTTACCCTTTGGGTTGCAGAGGTCAGATGGTACTCGCCCTGTTTAAAAATCAGTAACCTCACCAAATCTCCTAGTTTAGGCAGCGGACCCCGGGCTCTGAAGAAATACTGCTGACGATCCAACCGGGATAACGTTCGGATAAGTATGTGAACATAAGCATTTTATGTTGGTTTATTTGTAGAACAACATAACTGAGATACCGTCTCGTTCTTACGGTCCGTACTAGGCAAGACTTCTTAATATGAAATCGGCAAGTTGTACCGATCCATCCATCGATACAGCGTAACATAAATGATAATTCCATCCGTGAAACATGTTACAAACTACCTGACATGCAACTACAACACAACAGCAAAAAGTTGACAACGTATAGTCCGCAAGAAATACTAAATTAGTGTCTCTTGATTTTTCTAGGCTTGTAGCAATAGCAACATCTTTGGAACATAAGTATAATGATAATTTTTTTAATGTTGTCATGTTTGTTCTCTTTATTATTAATATAATATCCATCGTAGAATCCCAAAATTATTTTATTTCAATAGTTACTACTCCAGTAGAATAATGGAATTCAACTAACGAGAATATTTGAATTTGATTGGTATTTTCTTTTTTGTGAATTTTAGTACTTTGAAATTTATGAATGCATTTTATTTTATGACTAGCTAATGCCCGCGACTTCGTTTGCGTAGATAACTTAGTACTATTACAATAAATTATATCCCTCGGGAACCGTACATTTTTCTGGGATAAACAGTAGCCTATCTTCTATTCCAGATCATCGTCCATCGCTATGCCAAATTTCATCCAGATCCGTTCGGTAGTTTTTGTGTGATGCGCGTACAAACATACAGACAGACAAACAAAAATTCTAAAAACAATGGTTTTGGCTCCTATATGCCCTATAAAGAGCCCCTATATATTTTTTTTCTTAAATATCTCCCATGTACAGACAAAGCTCAGTTACAATTTTATTATATTATGTATAGAATAGATATCAATGCCAGCTATACTATTATTTATAATCTTTATACTATAAACCAGGTTACATAAGGATTATGAAAGCAATACTTATTATGATAAAAATTGGTCTTCGATTTATTTTACAGGAATTAGTCGACATTTATTTCACTACAAAAATACCACAAAGATTATCAAATAATTCAGTTATAAGTACAATGTAATTTAGATAGAACCCAACAAAAATTACAATAAGACATCAAACTAATGCTCTTAAGACTATTTAAATAAAGATATAATTTTAAATTTTAAGTTCGTCGAACGTCGTATAAATTTTATGGCGGTTTTCTATGGATCTACACAAAAACTTCTTTGTTCTAGTTCTATATTCTGCGTTGTCCCCACGCTGGGCAACGTGGGCGGCGCCCATCGCTGTGGGCGGGACGAAGGTCGATCTATGTTTTATAGCTGTCAATTACGTACTTTTGCAACGACGTTTTATGATCAAGGGAAATACTCCCAGATGCTAAAATTAAATAAAATACGCAACTGAGACGTAGAAAAAAAAACGTAGAATGTGCCATCTGCTTGTCTTCCCGCGCAGATTGTAAAAGTCAATCAAGGGCGTGAAATAGAAATTCTCATAGACGAAAGGCTAGCAACCTGTGATTATTTCTGAATGTCCATTTTACAAATAGACCTTCAGATCTCCGGACTTTTGGTTCTATCTACCTCGTAAAAAATAAAGACGTGATACTGTATCTGAAAGACAGAAGTAGGAGGGCACCCACTTAAAGGAGGGAAAGCTTATAAAGGAGGTAGGTATTTTGAAGAAAACGATACATATTATAACAAAGCGATGAGAAGCATAAAGATGCTAGATTATTTTTTATAAAGGGAACCGCCTTCAATAANNACATACAAGTCAAATTGAGAACCTCCATTTTTAAAAGTCGTTAAAAAATGTTGAGTACTGGAATTAAAATATAACAATCTGCTTGTTAGGTACATGTAAGGACTATGGACCGTGGATAGTACAACAATTGGTAGTAATTGCGAAACATACATACATACATCTAATGACTGGCCAGCCATATGTGACCAGTTTAACACCACCGACACCTACACGATAGTTAAAATAAAACGTTTTCATTGTCTTTGCGTCAAGAAGTCATAAATCAATCATAGTTTATAGAATTAAGATTTTTTATGGATATGTTACTACAATGCATCCTTGTTATTAGATACGAATACAGTATAAAACACTATGTGTTGACTGACAGTCAAAACACAGCCCAAACCGCTGTGTCTAGAAACTTCTTTGGCACATAGGTTTCTTATGTGGTCTTATTCTTCCATACTCTTTTGTCACTCGTCAAAAGGTCATTCACACCCTTTTCCCGCATATCCTTCTTCACACAGTCCATCCATCTTTTCTTTGATTTGCCTCTCCCCTTCCATCCATCAACATTCATATTCATTACTCTCTTACTAATATGCGTTGCATCCCTCCTCATAATGTCGTTTCATCCTTCCTGTATGGGGAAATCAGATAAGTTAATTTATTTTGTTTGATACTATACAGGATTACTTCTATCGATAAATCAGCAAATACGTATCTCAGGATTTTTCAAAAATTAACTCCTAAATGGGAGAAAAGGGGTTAAAGTAATACGCATATCTGAAATAACATCTAAAAAGTCTCATCTATACATACATACATATAATCAAATTGTAACTGGATTATATCTGTATGTACATAGTAAATATTAGAGAGAAAACATTATGAGGGGTCTTCGTAAGGCCACTAGAAGCAACGACGATTTTAATTTTTGTCTATCTGTATATATGCGCATCACGCAAATACTAAAAGGAATTTATGCGGTCTTCGTAGTTGTATTGTAGAATGTCTACCTAACATAAAATATAGCGTCGGTTTCATCTTGATACACTGCTTAGAACCCGCGATAGTAGCTCGTACGCGCGGACGACGTCGTTGGCAAAAGCTAGTGGGTAATATACAAGAAAATTAACATAAAATTAACACTCGGCGTGTTTTTGTTTGTAAATATTAAATGAAATGCGTGAAGTTTGACGGAATATTGTTAAAACCAAACAAATGTTTTGAAACAATGTAAGTACATTATGGAGTTTTCTATAGGGAGTTACGACAGTGTGAAAAGGTTCTGAGGACATAATGGCTCATGATTATGTACGAAGAAAGGTAAAACGTATAGTTTCTAAACCGAGTTATGGAGTCGTTAAAATTTACAACAGCCAAGCTTTGTAAAAGGCACATGTGTGGGGTCCCCTTGACCAGTAAGTAGGTATATTTGTCTGACAACACTGAATGTAGAGACAGCGAAAAACAAAATTTACCATTTTTTTTAAAATAAATAGCAGCTTTTTATTATATAGACGATGTTGTTCTTAAGCTCCTTACACATCTCCGTCATGCAATAATATATCTACATATGTATGTATATCTACTTTGAACCATAGTGTGACCATTGCAGTAACCGTCTTTATAGATGGTGCTTGATTAACTTACTTTACAGAAATTTACAAGACAGCGAAATATGCTTTATTATTAACTATTGACGCTTTCACTATGATTTGAATAAGATATTTACAAAAACAATTTTGTATCATTCAACATGAACCTTTTTGTAGAATAAATGTCAAATATTATGTACTTATTTAGAAAACACTAGTAATTTACATTAGCCGACCTTTATAAAATAGCTCTGACACCTGTCACTACAACATTTCTTTTGCATGTACAATTCAATAGATTTTAATATAGCAACAAAGATAATGATCAGTCATATCGCCATTGAATAGATGTGAATTAATAAATCATAATACACAATCTAAAGGAACCATTCGTCAAGTCCAAGATAATAGGATTACATCCCACAAAACGCACTGAGCCACTAATGACCACCAATGTCGTCATTATTCTGACGATTTCCCGACTTGATGTAATCATCTTTAAAACCTCATCCATGAGATAATTTATTTTCTTAAAAAGGGAACCGCCTTCAATAAACCTCATTTTTTAAACACTCTTCTGCAAACCAAATCAAAGTTGGTTCAGCCAAACGCGAGATAACCGCGGACAAACATACAGAGGTCAAAACTGAGAACCTCCTTTTCGTGAAGTCGATTACAAAAAAGTATTTTTTTTCTAATCTTCAAACTTATAGGTCCCATCAGTAAATCCACACTTAGTAACATCCTGGTCCCTTCTACTAAATGTATGTACTTAGAAACTATTAAAAAACGTACAGTATAAGCCTGAAATGATTTGACAAAACGTTAATTTACTAAGAGCGAAAACATTTTCGTAACGAATCAAATTTGCTTAAACATGATGTGAAAAATGACCTTATTATAGATTTTATCTGACCACCTTTGACATTTAGTTCTTTGATGTGCTACATCATATTTTGATTATACACAGTGGAACAAGTGAAACTGGATAGCAGTTTATAATGGACTCGTTTCAACGTTTTTTAATTTAATCTTCATTTATATAATTATCTCTATGACCATAAAATTCAAAGTCGCAATATTAATCAATTTTTTTTACGGACTGCTGCATCCTCGGCCAAGCAATCTAGACAAATGCAAGTTATCCAATTTGGTAGGTCGAATACTACTCGTAGTACACCGTAAATCATAGTTATTTTGTTCACAGCTCGATGTGACGAATTGAGTGACAACTTGAGTGACATTTATCGTTCTCTTGGCTAGATTATGAGCTCTTAAAATTAATTTATGAATATAGTAATAGTTAGCGTAGAACAAAGTTGTAATTGTATTTCGTTTGTTAAATGGATTTGTTTTATATTTTTAGTGATAGTGTCGATAATTTAGTATAACATAATACAAGTCTTGTACTTAGGAACACAATTTATTTATTAATTTATTTTATTTCTTATATATTTGTAAGTCACCACGTATATTACAGTATTCTGACGGTAGTTCAAATAATTGCTGCTGAATAGAGACGTGTAACTCTCTCCACTCTTTAAAAAATGCAATGTTCTTCCGCTCCCATGCATTTACATTAGAGATGTTTGTGTATTTACAAAAATTCACCCAGAATATTTTCTAAAACGTAGTGATGTTATCAAAAGTCAGAAAAGAGACAAAACCAACATGTTATACTAACCTGCGTGCCACAAATATACATATATATATATAAAGAGAATATATATAATATGTGCATTTCTTTATATAACAGATTACACAGCGAATTTAAAATGTTAGAACCCAAGACATTT
>JADGIL010005109.1:0-24450 GCA_020352625.1 Cactoblastis cactorum | reverse complement strand
TAGCCTCGCGTATCAGTATAAATTCCTTTGTGTGTAGTAAACAGTATAAATTCCTTTGTGTGTAGTGATTAAACCGTGATAAAATCTGTTAAATTTGTTTCATTTCAATGTCTAATATTCGCGTAAACTTAAGAAATAATTAATGATAATAAGTTTTATTTAAGAGATGAAAAAATAGAAATCGTAACGATAGTTATCATCACGAACTATTTGGATAACTTGGGATCTCATTGGTGAGGACGTATGTATATGAAAACTTACCTTGTTCATTGGTGATATTTTAACTAAAGTTAAAATTGTTCGTACGTACCTGTAATGAAAATAAATTTAGCATTAATATTTATTGAATTTTTAAATTAAACATTAATGTATCTGCGCGATATAACGAAAGCATTAATAATCTCGATTCATGAGTAAGATTAAAGTTTTATTCAAAAATTTCAAAAGAAACTTTATAGCACGTATTTACAACCACACTGTGGAACGAACTGCCTGCAGCGGTATTTCCGGACCAATACCACATCGGAAGATTCCCATGAAAAGAATATGTAAATCCCTTAAAGGCCGGCAACGCTTCTGTGACCCCCCGGGTTTTGCAGGTGTCTATGGGCGGCGGTGATCACTTAACATCACGTGACCTGCCTGCTCGATTGCCTCCCTCTTTCGTAACAAAAAAAGCAAAATAATGCAGTCTTGATTTCTTACTATGGGAATCTGGGCCAGGTCATAAACAATATTTTGTCCAAGAGACCTCGTTACGACGACCAATGGGGTCGCCTCGATTGTAGCTCTAATTACTTCGCTCTTGACCTTAGCTGATACAAACAGACAGCCTCCGACTGACACTCCAGGTGAGATCAAACCCGCGGCGCTGGGTTCAAAAAGGTCACTTTTTGTGCCACTACATTGACGACTTTATTGTTGTGTAGATGCTTGAAATGAGATTATTTTTTAACCAAAAATCTAAATATTTCCGTAATGTTAAACGAATTAAGATGTCATTTTCTAAGGCTTTTAGAATTTTCAGGTATAGTTTTTCAGGTTTTTATCAATTTATTATTATAAGAAATAGATGTTACTTGAATATTAGATTCCAACTGAAAGAGGCAATAAACACAGTTACATATTTCATAGAACTACATTTCATATAAAAAAGTTTATGAGTTCTTCAAAAATAGAGCTTGACAGCTAAACAGACAGTGATCATAACAATAAAGAAATCACGTGAGAGTGAAAAGTATTCCTTTTTTCCTATTAAGGGACAGTAATATTAAAAATAATAATAATGCGTCCCATTTTTTTTATATTTTGACGTCACGTTCAGTAATCAGGCCGCGTCGTCAAATTAAAACGTGTGTATCTTGTCAATTACCAGATTGCTGAGATCACAGAGACGTGCGCCCGCGAGACAATCGACCAGTGGTCGGCTCCTGGCCCTCTCTCTTTTTTAATTACCTGAAGAACTGTTGGTCAAGATATAGAAAACCATCTAGTAGTGGCCTAGTGAATTGTTCCCCAGCAGTAGGTTAATGTAAACTAAAAATGAAATTTAAATACATAATACACTATTTATTGTCCTCCTATTCATTTTAGCCATATTTTTTTATTAATTATTTCCCTTTTTGGAAATTGACTTATTTGCGACTATACGAGATTATTGAGAAGTTACATACAATTATTCAGGTTTGATTTAATGGAAATATATTTTCCTAGTGGTATGGAGCCTGCTGCTTGCTTTTTAAGCCTGCAGCATGAATCTCGGCTCGTCCGGGGAAGTGCCACACTACCACAGAAGACCGACGCCTGAATGGCGGCTATCAGCCGCCATGCTCCTTCCGGTGAGTGAGAGAGCCGGGGTCCAACTTCCCCGCCCTCCCTCTCGGGGTTTTTTATAGGCCGGCAACGCTTCTGTAACCCCGCTGGTGTTGCAGTTGTCTATGGTGTGATCACTTAACATCGCGTGACCCGCCTGCTCATTTGCCTCCCTCTAACATAAAAAAAATTAAGAGTCCAATCATTTCACGTAATATTTCGTGCGTGTTTACAAATTGATATATTTATTTAAGAAAATATAATATTTTCGATGTCATATGAACACTGCGACCATTTTCTTAATCAATATACTATCATACATATAGTATATACTTAAAGGTACTATAGTGTCCGTTGTTTCATCTAAATCAGTAATCCGTTCACGATAGTCTGTCGAGATAACGTGTCGTGTGCCGATTACTAGATTAATGGGAACGAAGCGTCAGCCAATCTTCTGGTAATCAGCTTTTGACCTGATTCTGGTCTTAATTACCTGTGGAACTGAAGGTTTGCAGTACAGGGGGGAACTGACTATAAAATAATTACAAGGATTTAAGTGTAATGTTGTTACAAAGATAAATATAAAAAGAATATATATAATATGTGCATTTCTTTATATAAAAGATTACCCAACGAATTTAAAATGTTAAAACCCAAAATATTTAAGAAAAAATTAAATAAATGGTTGTTGGACAAGTGTTTTATGATGTGAAGGATTATATGGAATTTTGTTCTAAATTAAGTTAAAATCAACTATGTAGCTGTTAAATATTCACACCGAATACGTTGGATAAAATATATTTTGAGAACAATGTAACATGTATTCTGGTAAATAAATTTTTGAGTTTAAGTTATTTTTTATCTAGATTCACAAACATAATTTTAATTTCAAAAGTTCTGGGTGTAAATGGGGATAATGTAAAAGGTTGGGAATGGTCCTACAATAAGGGATACTAAGGATCGTGCAAAGTAGAGGAATAAAAGAAAGAAAGCGGATCCTGGGATCCGAACTACTGTGGCCATGGACCAGCCGGGATGACGCTCAGATAAGAGAGAGAAAGAAAAAAATCCGGGTCACCTGTCACACTTTTCATAGAAAAAAATATTGACGGAGATTGTGTTTACATATTACTCGTCACAATAAAAATATAAAGGGAGTTTGCGTGTTCCACCTTAGACTTCATCATTGCACATCAAGCAGGACTGAAGTGAAACGCATTCAAGATTGTGAAAAAGTGACACTGTATTTAAAATGATATAAAAGCAACAAAAAATAAACTGAAATATCAGTTCCAGTGAACGAACGTAACTAAATAAATTTAAAATTTGATACCAACTTGATTACAAGTGCTTATTTGATTTCACCAGACCTGTCCCGATATTAATCTGTAATAAATCTTCCAAGTTAACTTTTATCCACTTTTTTAATTGCTGGAAAATAAAGTGTTTAAAATAAAATATGCTCCCAGGATCAGCTCCCAATGAAAGAACTCTTGAACGATTAACTGCCTGACTTGAAATGTGGTCACGCATGTAACACCAGAATACCTTCCTAAGTGACGAAAAAGCTTGAAGCCAAAAATATTTTTTTTGAAAAAGATATAATATTGATTTCAGATTTATTGATATAAAAATGAATTTATTTTAAAATTTCATCGTATTAACGGATACAAATTTAATTTCAATATAAATTACGTTTCGCCACAAAGCCGCCGTTTTAGAACCAATCTAATTTCAATACGTGGTTAATACGATCCACAAATTGAGACGAATTCGAACACACATTCATTTAGGCGAAGAATACACGTATTATTATTTTAATTAAGTCATTTATGTTAGAAGATTATTACATTTTGTGCATATATTCTGGGTAAATTCAGTTTAATCACGCCATTATAAACGTATTTTTTTATTACAGAATACTTTAATTTCTGCTCATTTTAGTCAATCGAGAGATTTGTCAAAAGATTTAATTAATCTGTACATACATATGATAAAACTGTAACCAAGCTGTCTGTGATGTACATGAGAGATTTAAGTAAAAAAAATGTGGGTGTAGGGTGTTTTATTAGGCACTATAGAAGCCAAAACGATGTCTGTCTGTCGGTATGTATGTACGCGTTTTACGTAAATACTACTAGATGGATTTTGATGCGGTTTTTACAGTTGTACTGTAGAAGGTCTACCTTAAAATAAAGCGTTGGTTTCTATAGATTCTAATAAAACACCCTCCCCCAGGTGTTTTATTAGGACCAAGCCAAACCGATGCTGTCTGTATGTTTGTACGTGCATCACGCAAATAGAACTAGATAGCTTTTGACGCGGTTTTCATAGCTGTATTAAAGAAGGTCTATCTTAAAATATAGCGTTAGTTTGAACTTGATACGCGGCTAAGAACCGTAGATTTGATAATAGTAGTTACGCGCGGACAACGTCGGGGCCATAAGCTAGTAGAAAATTCTAATTTCAGAGATGTTACTTAACCTTTACTGAAAATCTTCATGCTTATCTATTGTTTGGCGCGACATCTCCTTAAAATGTTTGTTTAGTCTAGACTGTGGTATCTCGGCAATAACAGTAACCCGAGTAACCACCTATTTGTATGCAAGGACCTACTTATATTATTTTACGTGGTATTTAGCTTCTGCCCTCTTGATAATTTGACGACCTCCTTGGTGTAACGGTTAACGTATCTGACCGCTACTCAGGAGGTCCCGGTTTCGATGATCATCGTCAGGCCATGAAGGAAAATGACCTTTTTCTGATTGGCCTCGGTCTTAGACGTTTATCTATATATGTATTTATCATGAAATATAGTATTGTAGAGTTAGTATCCTGTAACACAAGTCTCGAACTTGCTTTGGGGCTAATTAAATCTGTGTGAATTGTCCCTATATTTATTTATATATAAAAATCAATTCAATTATCGAACAAAAAATCAATATATGTATTTACAATCTTGAATATAATTATTTAATTAATCATATTTCCAAGTTTTAATCTTTAGATTATAAAAGTTTCGTACACATTGTTAGTTCGCATACTCCTCCCAAGAGTACTCATTAGAGATTTTAAAAAAAGTTATTCGTAGGTAATTTTCATATTTAAAATATTTGTAACATTTTCCTTCTGTTATGAAGGCCTAAATAAAAATTATTTTTTAAAAATTTTACAGCAACGATTATACAGCATTAAATAATATTCCTTTAAAAATAAAACAGAAAGTCATAGTAAATGATTGGTTCCCGAATATGGTACAAATGTTGTTACATATAATGTCTACATAATCAAGCATCATCGTCGTCACCGGTGTCCCACTCTCCCAATCCTTAAAAATAAAAAAGGCAAAGTCCATCGATAAAATCCACAGGGAACAAAAAACCTTTTACAAATATTAAATTTTCAAGAGGAAATACTTTCTGCTACATTTCAAAATTAAAATGAGAAGTGTCCATCGAAGCTCTGAGAAAAATATTTGAAATTGTTTGTTACTAACGATCATGAAAATACAATTTTTTTTACTTGATTAAATAATTCATTTTCATAAAAATTAAACGTATACCTACCATAATCTATACAAATTAATAAATAAATAAATATATAGGGACAAATCACACAAATTGAGTTAGCCCCAAACTAAGTTCGTGACTTGTATTATGGGATACTAACTCAACGATACTATAGTTTTATAATAAATACATATATAGATAAACATCCAAGACCCAGGCCAATCAGAAGAAGATCAACTTCCATCATGACGTGACCGGGGATCGAACCCGGGACCTCCTGAGTATCGGTTAAGTACGTTAACCGTTACACCACGGAGGTTGTCAAATAATAAATTTGTAACTGAACTATTATCTGTACATGGGAGATATTTAAGAAAAACATATACAGGGGCTCTTTATAGGACCTATAGAAGCCAAAACGATTGTTTTAAGAATTTTTGCTGTCTGTCTGTTTGTACGCGCATCACACAAAAACTAAAGAACAGATCTAAATGAAATTTGGCACAACGATGGACTATGATCTAGATAAAAAGATAGGCTACTTTTTAATGCCAGAAAAATGTACGGTTCCAGAGGGATATAATTTATTGTAATCTGACATGGGCTTACAAGATACTATAGTATCCATTGGTGGGACAAAGTCGCGGGCATTAGCTAGTATAAATATATAGGGACAATTCACACAGAATAAGTTAGTGAATGTTATGGAACTCAACGATACTATATTTTATAATAGAAAAAACCGGAGACCTAATTTCCTTTTTAAATTTATTTTTTAAAGGCCGGCAACGCTTCTGTGATCCTACGGGTGTTGCAGTTGCCTATGGGTGGCGGTGATCACTTAACATCACGTGTCCCACCTGCTCGTTTGCCTCACATACATAAAAAAAAATATATTACGATTTACACACAAATTAAGAGTAAATTTTTAACAGTTTCTATTGTTATTACGGCAATTAAACGGTAGCACGATCTTAAAAGATAACGTTATTTTTTGTTATTTCCAATCTTTAATAATTCTCATTCGCCGGGTTCATTACTTCGGCATCGATCCGTGAAAATCAGAATGATTTAGATGAATCATGGCGCAGACAAAGAAAATACATTATCTCTTGGGGGCTAGGGGGGAGGTGGTACACACCTGAGTTAAATACCTATAGTCTAGAAGCAACGGAAAATTAGGTATCAGATTCATATTCGTCTAACTTATTTCAAGTCCCAAGGCTACGTAGCACTTTATAATTTATTTGATTAAAGTTTACCGACATTTTTTTTTTATTTTGATACTTAGTTCAAAGTTAAACACGACATGCGTTAATAACTATATCATTTAGCAAGCATATTGATAATATAATTTAATATTATGTACAGTTATATAACTAGCGAAGCTTTTATTGCAATTTTCTCAATTTGCAATAGTATGAAGATATCATTATATATTATATATTTTTGATATTTGTACTGTGAGTAGCTATTTCCTATACGTATTTTCGACGTTATTTTGTATCAAATTACCAAAATCCAATGTTGTAATTTGCTGAAGTAGTTTTAACTCAATCCATGATCAACAAAAAATTGAAATTTGGAGACAAAATTTACTCCGTTCCTATCAGATTTTAATTAGCTGGATAAAGTTTGGTGTTAGTTTCGCTTCAAGTTAATTTTTAATATTTTGTAAACCTTTTTACAAAAGAGATATTATATATTTTTTTTTTACTTTAGTACATAAACATATTCCACGAAAATACTGAGAAAATATCAAAAACAAGAGACTGTTCGTTCATAATTAAAACATTAATTTGAAACTTCTGTCGGAGTCACATCTCCGGATTTGTTTAATTCGATTCTATAAGTAACTTCGCTTGTATTCCAGCTCTTTATGTAGGCATAAAAGATTTATTCGACTCAAGTTAATGAGATTAGAGGAGATTTATGATTGCCGAAAAACCTTTCACATTTAGCGGGAATTCGCTTAAAACATACACATGTGGATTCACTGTAGCTCTTTGTAAATCACTTTTAGCCTAAAATCAAAATTAATTTAAAGTAATGCTGATCATTATTACTAAGTATGCTATGTTGTTTTAGATACATATCAAAACAAAATTAATAATAACGGTTTTGGTACAATAGTTGTTCTTCTATAGGACATAACTGTAATTGGAAGCTTGAAACTCCGCAATGTCTTCGCAAGCAATATGTTTCAATGTTCTAAGTTTTAAATATATCATCATTACCTTTCACATATCATTTTCACAATTTAAATCCTTCGATACCAACCTTCGGTCAGCGTAAATGTTCAAACAAAAATGTCTCCCCGGATGCAATTAGTATTCCCCAACAATAACAGCTAGACATCGCTCGAAAATTGATTTGTGCGTGCAAAGCCACCATCTTATGAATATTCCACGGATTATGACGACCGCGATAAGCCGAGTTTCTTCGTGGGATTATCAGATTTAGTCGCGTACGTGCCGCCAGTATTTGCTGTAAGTTTCATGTAAATGAGGGTGTTGGGGTTTATTTTGCGAGAGCTTGAGGCTGTAATCGTAGGCTTACTCCGAGCCTGCTATAATTTCTGATGGGGCACTTATTCTTCTTGTCGAGTTGAAGTGAAATATGTCAATATACAATTTGATTTAATGATCTAAGCAAATTAACTTTCAATGGGCAAAACATACATCTTTTTTTTCTATGAAAGAAATGATCACCACCGCCCATAGAAACCTACAACACCCGGGGGGTCACATTGCTGACCTTTGAGGGATTTATAACCTCCTTTCTTGCAGGTTCCGATGTCGTATTGGTCCGGATATACCGCTGCAGGCAAGTATTTTTCAATGATTACAATGCTATATCTACTATTTATATCTATACTTGATAAAATATTTCTCTCATTGTACCTGAATGATCAGCAATACAATTAGATCAATCTTACAATGTTGTGCAATTTTATAATGGACTTTAAAATCGCTATTCTAACGAGACATAATTAAATTCCTCGGATTTTGTGATATCTCGTTAAAATTAATAACCTATAAGCAAAAAAAGCACCATTTTACGACCGTCACAAATTCTCCGAATATTTTATTGCCTCGTCTACAATACCCCATTAAAGCAAAAAAGGCCGGATAAAACACAGCAACATCATTACATCGCGTATTTATTAGCGGGCCGCGATGGTCTTTTGTGCGCGAACCAACAAATATAGTATAAAGATGGAAACCTTCCGATAGATATAATATATTAGCTGTACTGTACATAACTTTGTTTAAAAGCATCATATTATATTTACACAATGCCTAATACATTATTATAAATGGAAAAGTGTGTTTATGTGTTTGTTCGTCTTTTACGTCAAAACGGAGCAACAAATTAGTGTATTTTTTACTTGAAGATAGTCTAAGGGTTGGAAAGCTGATTCGTTCGCGTAGAAAAAGACAAAAAGTAGCCCATACTTTTTGTCTCTTTCCCACGAGCGAAGCCGCGTGCCAAAGGTAGTTTTTAAATATATGAAATTAACAAAATAATTTATATAATGTTCACGAAGCTAAAAAGAAAAATCAGCCAAGTGCGGACTGACAATGAACTCTTAGTACTTAAAAGGGTACGGAATAAAAACGGAATTCGTATCGAAATCGCATCATTAATAAAGGTGTGTCGTAAAAAAATTCATCAAGTTAAAGCAGAGTCATGAACAAGTTTTTTGAACTTGTTGGATAACATTTTTGAGAGCTACCAACATTATAACATGCATAATTCCTCTTGTACCAAACTAAGTAAATATCTTCTCACTTTTTGCGCAGCACTGGATAATTCCCTTACAGGCATTCAATTAAAAACGACCGCGATGTGACGGATGTACCGTCAGATGGCGTATCTCCGCCTTTGTTTCATTTGTGCTCATGTCAGCCTCGGAAACGGATAAAGGCCGTATTCACGTTTCCATTCCTCTGTCTTGTTTTAACTTTCATTTATTTTTAATCTTCTACGCGTCCTCGTATTTATTGGAATGAATATTCTAAGGAAGCAAATAGTAATGAGGAAAACGTTGGAATTAAGCCATATCGAACCACTATACGTAGAAATCTATTAGAAAAGTTTGTATGATCTTACATGAAAGCAATACAATTCTTCTTATAATGATCATAATATGACGATTACAATGAAAGAAGAAAATGTGACATCTATACATATAAATAAATTGTAACTGAGCTATGTCTGTACATGGGAGATATTTAAGAAAAACATATATAGGGGTTCTTTATAAGGCCTATAGAAGTCATAACGTTTGTATTTAGAATTTTTGTCTGTCTCTATATTTGTACGCGCATCACACAAAAACTACCGAACAGATCTGAATGGACTATGACCTAGATTAAAAGATAGGCTACTTTTTATCCCGGAAAAATGTACGGTTCCCGAGGGGCTGACAAGATTTTATAGTATCCATTGGTCGGACGAATTCGCGGGCAATAAATCAAACGGTGCAATATGTCTTCCCCCACACGTTTCCTAATACTGATCAGATGTGCGTGTACGGAAAAATTGGTAAATTGGGCCCACTAGCGATGCGGCCCACGTCCCGGCCGATAATGAGGGTTGAGGACCTTGAGTGCCTCACAACTATTGTACATTCAATCTCACCCAATTTTCCAGCCTTACATTTGTACATCCCGTATGGTATTTGGGTGTTTTTCTTTTAATCTAGGTATTTATCAACAATGCAAGCGAACCATGACAGTCATGATAGCTTAGCGTTGCAACCAATTAATTATTAGCTAAGAATTAGATAAAAGCTGGTCTAGAATCTAAAAAAACCCGTGGAAAGAGCTTGCTGCTACATTTCCCGCGCAGATTGTAAATATCAATTAAGGGCTTGAAACGGGAATTATAATAAGCGTTGGGCTAGCAACATGACACTACTTCTGAAACTCCACTTTACCAATAAGCCCACCATTTTGTTAAGCGTGGCATCACGTCTCTCGATTTGTGCTCTGTCTACCATGTAAGGAATAAAAACGTGAATCTGTTTCTGTAAGTACAAAATGCAATGACAAATCTCACCCATTAAATTGATGCAGAATCGTTATTACATGTGTTTCACTTCACCTAATAATACCGTCAAGAGGCTTTAAAAATGAAGGGTATTTTGAAGTCTAATCAATTACGCGTTTGCAAGTCACGGATACGACATGACTTTGTCGGATGTGAAACTTTTTGAATGCAGCTGATGGGGAATAAGACGTTTCTTTTGAGCCGCATTAGGGGAAGCTCGGGATCATTAGTGATGACAAATGATGTAATTTTTTTTTTATAAATTGAACTTTGACGACTTAAAGAGTCACGAATGACGACCTCCGTGGTGTAACGGTTAATATCTGACCGCAACTCAGGAGGTCCCGGGTTCGATCCCTGATCAGGTCATGAAAATTACCTTTTTCTGATTGGCCTGGGTCTTGAATGTTTATCTATATATGTATTTATAATAAAATATAGTATCGTTCACTTAGTATCCCATAACACAAGTCTCGAACTGACTTTGTGGCAAATTCAATCTGTGTGAATTGCCCCCATATTTGAATTAATCATTTATTTATTTATCATTTATAGTCACCCTTATCCAACCCGTATTGTTATGGCAAATGTATGAAAAACAAAAAAATAAATTCAAGATTGAAATTATCTTGTAAACTTTTGATAACGACAAGCTTTTGTTTTTATTTTGGTTTTGGATTTGTTATTTAGCGATTACTGTTTTCTGCCAATTAAATGAACAATTTCGGTAAACTTAAAAACAAATGCTTATTTGAATGTAACTCAAAAACCGTTTTTAAAGTCTGTTAATAACAGCGGAACAACAAAGCCATAGAGTATCGTCGTGTCTGGCGTAAAAAATAGAGCTTTACCCTAAAAATAAACAGCGAGCTTACGAAGCTCCGTTATTAAGGACAGTGGCGCCACGCTTTTAAAAGTTTGCGTCCAAAGCTTCGAGGCGACGTAATGCTTCCTTCGCAAGTTTTAACAGTGCTTCGTCGTTAGCAAGATGGATCCTTTTATTTTCTGGCTTTTGGTTAAGATTTTAGAGTAAATAGGGCGTGAGAATAGCTTTAACAGTATGTTTCGATTCTCATTGTGCTGAAATTTAGCGTTTTTACACAATAAGAGAGATGGCTTACAGTTAAATTTGTAATAGATAAAATCCAGTAAAAAATAGCAAAATATTATTTCACTCTAACAGATATAGACTCTGTGCTTATACCTAGCTGAAAGGACTTGGTTAAGAGATAAATATTCTAAATAAAGGTGATGAAAAATAAAGTAATTCTCATAGTAACTCATAATTACTAAAATATTTTTATTTAAGGCCAATTTTAGGACGCCTTTTATATCCAAAAATGATGACGTCACGATCAGTTTGTCCTACAAATCTCAAAGCTATCTTTTGTTTTGGACATTTAATAAAAGTATATTTATCTTTATTTGACACAAACATTTTCATATCCTGGAGGAAACATAATATGTGTAAACATTTTTTCTAAAATATCTATTTATTTTATTGAAGTACTTTAGGTAAGTTACGCAAATCAAAATCTCGTGACAAGCTTTTATGGATATCATTTAATAAATAGTTGAATATATGTAATAAATTAATTTAATTTAGATATATTTTTATAGGCAATAAAATGAAAGCATGTTTTAAAAAAATTGTCATTAATTTAGTTTTTAACAGAAGAAAACTTTTGCGTCCCAAGAATTTTCCACATAATTCCTCAGAAGCCGAGTATTCTCAAGCGGCCCGGCAGCTTCGCTATTCGTCTGCAGCCTCCCGAATGAACAAACACATTACTAATACGAGTATCCTCTTCCCGCGCACCCCCGCCCGAAAATGAATTACTGCACGCTACAAGACGTTTTGTTTGAAGATACGTCGGCGAATGCATTAGAGAAGTTTGCGACATAATGGATCACTTAGTTCACTGTTTTTGTGACTTTGATATGCCGTAAAAATAAAATAAATTCAATCTTTACTTATATATGTTTATGCCTGAGAATTTCGTGTGACCATATTAATTCTTATCTAAGAAACATACGTAAATGATTCGTATGTACATTGTGTACATACTTTTAATTTTACTGATAATTTCTTGCATTCATCATGAAGTTACTACAAACAGCAGGTTATTTATATTTGACGACCTCCGTGGTGTAACGGTTAACGTATCTGACCATTGTATTTATTATGAAATATAGTATCGTTGAGGTATCTCACAATACAAATCTCGAACTTACTTTGGGGCTAACTCAATCTGTGCGAATTGTCCCTATATATTTATTTATAAATCTTTTTATTTGGTTTTAGTTCTACATAACATTGCTATATTTTTTTTATGGCAGAGTGACGCAAACGAGCAGGCGGGTCACGTAATGTTAAGTAATCACCGCCGCCCATAGACACCTGCAACACCCGGGGGGGTCACAGGAGCGTTGCCGGCCTTTAAGGGATTTGTACGCTCTTCATGCATAACTTATAATATTTTAACCCTATTATCAAAAATAAATACTTTTTTTCACCTATTGGTATTTTAAAACGTTAAAAGGTTACGCATCTACACATAGAGAATATCTTATTTTCACACAAGATTTATAGCCCAGCACGAAATAAGACTTTTTTGCCAATTGTTCTTATATTTTCTAATGGTCTCGCTGGAAATGGTTGGTTTGTTTATATTTTATATTCTCCACATTATTTATTTAGACTCCAGAATTTTCTTCAGATATAAGACTAATTTATTGATGTTTTTTCTTGCGTACAAGATAAGAAATAATAAATTTGATTTTTTGTAGACATAAAAGTTTCCCTCAATATTAAGTTTTGCGAGATTTCTAGAAAAGTACTGAGCATGGAGAAATTCGTATGTGAAATATCCGATATTCAAAGATCCATCCATCCCCGCTGGGAACATACGTGATAATATGGTTTTATGTGCTTTGTGCTATGTGCATAAGGGTGGTTTGTACTAATTTACCTTAATATATAATAATAGCTACGAAAACCATATATTATTATTATTATTTTTTAGGAGGCAAACGAGCAGGCGGGTCATGTGATGTTAAGTGGTCACCGCCGCCCAAAGACAACTGCAACACCCGCGGCGTCACAGCAGCGTTGCAAATAGCGAGAAAAATCCCTTAATTCTCAATATTCTCCCTAGAGCAAGTTTTAAGTAAAGCCAGTTCCATTTTATAGTACAAAGTTACTAAGAGTAAACTTTAAAGCTAACTGAAGGAAGATATCGTTAAATGAAACCGTCTCTTGCGGCGGTCGTCTTTCCATTAGAAGTGTTAAAATAAGTGTAGACGTTGTATAATTTGTATGCAAGGAACTCAGAATATAGAAAACAAAGAAATAAAGCTTTCATGATTAATACCAACATCTTATTATATTATATAATAAATTAATCTATACTTCATGTAATAAAGCGAAAGATTTTGGGCCTCCGGCTCTCCCACATACTGGACCACACGCATGGCGGCTGGTAGCCGCCATTCAGGCGTCGGTCTTCTGTGGGAGTGTGGTACTGCCCAGAACGAGCCGGCCCATTTATGTTGCAGGCTAAAAAAACATGCAGCAGACTCATACCACTACGATGAAAACATATTTTACAGTTTAACCCATAACCCATTTATCGATAAAGGTTATAGGAGCTTAAATTATAAGTGAGAATTTAAGCGTCATGTCTAAAGTACTAAGTCCACACAATGGTATTTTTTCTTAACAAGTTGTCATTATTGATTTGAAAAGAATACTTAATTAAAAATACACCGAATATTTGGATGTAAATAAGTTTCATTGTAATAATCCTGTTAAGAGTTTTGATTTCGTTACACCAATGGAACCACACAATTTTTGAGGGCCAAGAATAACACTGAGCTGTATTTCTGTACTATAAGTGTTCTAATTAGCAAGTGCAGAACGATGGGCGGGCCGCATTCATTAGAGCAAGGAATTGTACGACGAAATAATTTGCAATTCGCAATTACATTGAGCACGGCAGGAAGTGGCGCTTCGGAATACTTTCACACTACACCCGTTTGAACGCTGTTCAACTTGAAAACAGTTTTTACACACGGCGACTTCTGCACTATATCACGAAATGTTAGCTCTTTTAAATAATTAACTTGGTTTGTTACATTTTTTATGAGAAAGGGAGTCAAACGAGCAGACGGGTCACGTGATGTTAGGTGAACACCGCCGCGCATAGACACCTGCAACGCGCGGAATTCACAGAAGCGTTGCCGGCCTTTGAGGAATTTATACGTCTTTTTCTTGAAGGTTCCGACGTTACATAAATTGACTTTACTTAACTATAAATATATGATTTTCATAATATGAATGATTCTTAGTCAAGTTTAAATATAGCTTTTTTATGTAAGAGGGAGGCAAACGAGCAGGCGGGTTCCGTGATTTTAAGTGATCACCGCCGCCCATAGACAACTGCAACTCCCGCGGGGTCACAGAAGTGATGCCGCCCCCCCAAAATGCGAAAGGAAAAACTTCATATTTAGTTACTTTTATTCTATTTCAAACTCGAAAGTATAATTTAAACTACTGTCAGGTCGAAACTTCTACGAATAACAGACGAGTTTAGTTCATAAAAACAAAAAATTACTTAGATGAAAACTTATAAATACATGCTTGGTAACAAAAAACATTACCTTTAATATACCCTCCTAGTATATATATTATGCAAAGTGGATTCTTATTGGTTTTCAGACATCACTGGATAAAGTCGAAGAAACCAATTTCCTATCAATCGAATGCAAGTTTTCTTCTAAAAGTTCCGCCGGCAGCGATGTCGCGACCAATTTATTTGAATCAGAAACGTTTGTTCCCGGCTTCCGACTGACGGATGGAAAAATAGAAATAGTTATTTTCTAAATCTTCAGAGAAAAATTGTATTGGCATAAGAATTCCATGGGTTACAGAAGCCGATGTGAAAATGTAAAAATAGAATCGGTAGCGCAAATGGTCTGTAAAAAAAGTACTGTGTCGAAGCACAGTAACGGGACTCAACAGGTCCGTTAAGTCTAAATAATTATGCGTGGTACAATTGTTTTTATTTTGTCTTCATTACTTCAGATACATACACACATACATATGATCACGCCTTTTTCCCATAGGGGTAGGCAGTGACTTTATTCTTCTACTTACTGCGGTCCTGACATACTTTCTTCGCTTCCTCCACATTCAGCAATCTTTTCATACACGCTCGGTTAAGGGTACTTCGGACCTGCCCTTTTCTAAGAATGTCTTTTATTTGATCAAGATAAGTTCTTCTCCCTCTCCAACGTTTCCATCCACTTTACTTTTATAAATTCTTCTTGTCAATCTTCTATCGCTCATTCTTTCCATATGTCCAAACCTTGCTTCATATAACATATTCTTGTCTGGTAAGACCACAAGCAATACAAATTCTATACGTTAATCGCAATTTATAAAAAAAAAAAAGTTCGAATTGGATTGAATGACCCGAAGATGGTTTCCATGTTTATATTTCACCAAAAATAATTTGTTTACGTCACATACATATTAAAATTTATTAATTTTAAACAAAATTTCGGATACATCCAACAAATAAAATATCAGATGCGTCAAAAAATGATGGCCTTCGAAAACAAATGCAAATTTACCACGAATAATATTTAAAAATACCGGCGACCTAAATCGACGCACCCGCTTGAGGTGACAGCCGCACCGAAGTTAGTCCGGCACCCGCGTCAGGCATCTTGAGAGATTTATGGGACAGCGTCGACCTGACGAATCCAACTGTCCTCGTGTTTTGCGAGTTGTCCCAAACTCCGCCATGGCCTCTAAATTACTGTTTTTGTTTAAGAAAAAGTGTGTTATAAGTCTTGGAAGGACTCTACTGGGCAAACCCCGTAGTGTCAATCAAGTATGTCTTAAGCTGGAATTACAGTATTAGGCTATAAGTTAGCTTGCTGACAATATTGGACGACCTCCGTGGTATAACGGTTAATGTACTTGACCGATACTCAGGAGATCCCGGGTTTGATACCCGGGATGATGGGAAATGACCTTTTTCTGATTGGCTTCGGTCTTGGAGTTTTATCTATATTATGTATTTATTATAAAATTAAGTATCATTGAGCCATTATCCCATAATACAATTCTCGAACTTCTAAATGTCACCTTTGAGACCCTTGATTTTAACACAAAAGTCGATGCTTTATCAACTCTGTAAGGAGACGAGAAGTGATAAAATATATTTAAACCTCCTTTTATTAAAATAAAAATATATATAAACATTGTTATAGAAAAGGTTGGTGGAGGTAGTTTACCGTATAACTGTGAATGATCAAACTGTTATTAGATGCTAGACTAAGATAATTTTCCGGCGGATATCCCTCGTCAGGCCGCCGAAGCCCATAAATCTGTCAGTGTGCCAAAGGCCCGCCACAGCCTCGATGGTAAAAACTGAAACTGAACCTTCAGGAGTAAATAAATTTTGCTCTGTTTTAGTTTCTGAATGATAAAAGTTTCGGTTGCTTTAGACTTGTTCATTTTGCTAATACTAAAGTAAGCTATGGATATAATAAAATTGTAACTGAGCTGTTTGTACATGGCAGGTATTTAAGAAAAAAATATATAGGTGCTCTGTATGGGACCTATAGAAGCCCAAACTATAGTCTTTAGAATTTTTGTCTGTCTATCTGTATGTTTGTACGCGCATCACACAAAAACTACCGAATGGATCTGGATGAAATTTGGCACAGCGATGGACTATGACCTAGAATAAAATACTTTTACTTTTTATCCCGGAAAAATGTACGGTCCTCGAGGCATATAATTTATTATAACCGAGCAATACGAGCAATAGTTGACGACTTGCGTGGTGTAACGTTCTTGACCGCTGTACAGGAGGTCGCGGGTTCGATCCCCGGTCAGACAAGATAGAAAATGGCCATTTTCCGATTGGCCTGGGTCTTGAATATTTATCTATATGTGTATTTATTATAAGATATTGTATCGTTGAGTTAGTTTCTCATAATACAAGTCTCAAACTTACTTTGGGGCTAACTCAATATGTGTGATTTGTCCCTATAAATTTATTTGTATATTATATCAGCGACCTTGATTTTTCTTACTCTTTCAAATCTATTAACACGATCTGATGAAATAGCACACGTAACACATAAAATAACACAACAAAAGCCGTAAATAAAACTAAGGATTAATGTTCCCAAGTTTCGCCTCAGAGACCTTAAAAGAACAATAAAAGTGTGTAACATTACGTAGTCAGAGAGAACAAAAACTGCCAACCCTAATCTTAGCCGAGAGCCAGCGGCCGATTGTTCGCGCATCACCATTAGTTCGTTTACTGAACTGTTCCTACAATACAAAGCCGCGTATACAATGACATGTATACGCATTTTGTCTAATGTTTATTCCTTCCCGTGTAGTCGTATATGCCACTCTCCAAAAGACTTGACTTTTTTTGTAGTGGTATGGAGCCTGCTGCTTGCTTTTTTAGCTTGCAGCATGAATGGGCCGGCTCGTCCGGGGAAGTTCCACACTCCCACAGAAGACCGACGCCTGAATGGCGGCTATCAGCCGCCACGCTTCGTCCGATGAGTGGGAGAGCCAGAGGCCCAACTTCCTCGACCTCCCCATTTGCGGAGGGCTAAATTTACAGCTGAATTGCTTGTAATTGTTTACTGATTTTGAAATTGGACTCGTTTTCTAGTATTCCTAACTTAAATTTTATTTCACCTCAAAAAAAATCATATATTTAACTGTAGTATGTATTACATTTTGTAATAGGTATTTCGGTACAAAGTCATTCGAAACAGGGCCTTACATCGCGGTGTCACTGGTCGCCAGTCCTCGGAAACTTGTTACGTCGTTGAGAGTGATAGATTGTCGTAGTTTCTTCAGTATCATCAATACGCAATGGTACGAATATCCTCTCATATTGTTTCTCTGTCCGACGATAAATCGCAACACGCTTGATGTTGTTTACGTTACAGATACGAGGATAAATTACACAGATTAAACAAGGCACTTTATTAGAAAATATGTAGTTTCGAAATACTTAAATCTTACATAAATTTTGGATTCAAAATCTCAGACTGAGTTGACTAAAACGCTATGATTTCAGGCACATCTTAGTACCTAGATACGAAAACACCTTACAATTTGTTTGCCTTACGACGCAGCATGAATCCCTTTACCAGTGTCTGACAAATAACTGATTTTATTCAAAACCCAAAATTTCTTTCACCATCTACAAACATTTTCCAAGTTTCTGAAGAATATGCAACAAATATAAAAACCAGTAAACAAATGAAGCCAATAATGAATACTAGACGCTTTTAAATCTCTGCAGAGAAAGATACAGCGCAACAACTATCAGATCCGATGCTGGAAGTTCGCCAGCCTTGTCGACACACAATCGTGTCAGGAGCGACACCGCTCTGTGGTGCTGTCAGCCGCCAAGTCACAAGCACGTTACTGATATACCGCGCTAACTGGCGAATGGCGACGGGTGCGAACGTCTTTGTATGAAAAATAACATTATTTTTTTTAGATTTTTTTTCATTTTCTATCTGAAATAAAATATTTCTGAGTGTTGTCCATGATATATTACAGCATATTATATTCACAATTGACATTAAAACTAGTTTGCATTTTTTCAGAGAAAAAATAATTCACTCATGAAATACATTAATCAATAAATATAAGTAGAAATTTTTATAAAACAAACTTTTAGAATGACATCACTTTGATTTTCAAATTATTCACAGCTAGCCCTTTCTTTGGATACCCATATTGTAGAAGTGCTTTAAAAAATAACTAGTCTACCATATTGGATGTTCCGCCATGTTGGATTTAGAATGACGTCACCTAGCTAACTATGCATTGTCATCCAAACTAAGTATCAATCGGTTGAAGATAAATACTTCAAAATTGAGTTGCAAAATTCCACCAGAAAAAACATACATTACATACATACATTGCAAGCTAAATAAAAGCTTGTAAAAATAATGGTCACACATTTCGTCAACATGAATTTTTATGTAGTGCTAAAACATCTACCTAAATTTGATGATTTATTGCAAGTACTTAGTTAAAACTTGAAGCAGTTTAGTTTGCAGTCGCCACTTTATATTGAGCTTGTTTTCCACTGCGTCATCTAAAATTATTATAATAACTATGTTTTACATTTCTCTGGGAGTATTAATTCGTTTCCTAAAAGTCATTGCCCTAAAAATACTAACGTAAATAATATAGTAAATCTACGGTCCAAAAACATAACTATTACAGTTGGATTCCCAGTCTATTTTAAAATCTATTTATTGTGTTGATAAAATATACTCGTATCTATTTATCCATAGGTTGTAATAAATACCGATAAGTAGTAATCAAAGAAGCTACACAATTAAGGGCTTCACTATTCTACACTAAAGCTACCTTTCATGTTTCTGTAGAAGGGTGGAGTCGCGCCCTGAAGATCCCAGTTTCCGGCTCTCATAAACAAAGCCCGCTCGGCCGGCGCCGGCAACTTCACAAATTGAATTATTACCAACGCGAGAAAAATAATAGGATAATGTATAGAGATAAAAGCACGCGTATTTTCACAATCTCCTGCCGAACTTGCGATTATAAATCATCGCCGTGTACTATAAGTGTGTTACTAAATTGGATGGGAAAATAACGTATTTTAGGTAGATTAACACGTTATATCTAGTTGGTGATAAGCCATTTGCACATGTATAGGCATTTAAACTGCAAAACAATAAATATAACTTTCTTAATCACTGATAATTAATAGGTAAACTGAAATAATTAGGTAAACTGACATTATACTAACTCAACGATACTATATTTTATAATTATTACATATACAGATAAACATCCAACACCCAGGCCAATCAGAAAAAGGACATTTTCCATCAAGATTTGACCGGGGATCGTCAAATTGCGATGAATGTAACGTATTCAAAGATCGTTAACAAATAATCTTGGCAACGGAATACGTCACTAATAAATTTACGTCAGTTTTTGAGATAGAACCAATTAGTTCTAAGATAGATTTTTCGAAAAAGGCAAAATTAATTCACAGTCAATTTCAATGTCAATTTCAATCTTTCCGACGAACTACATAAACAAAACAATGCCCCTCAACAGTTGGGAACAAAGGGGACTGGATTCCAGAAACTACCATCCGTTGCTTTAAAGTTTGGACGTTAGACAATAACTCAGAACTCGGCGCACTAATACAAAACGAAACAATAACAGTTTTCAAGGCGGGATGCTGGCCGGAAAGAGGAAATTACTAGCGCTAATTAAAAAGTTAAATAAACTAAACCAAAGCAAATTATTAAAAATGGAATGTCAGTGGTAGCATAACTAACTACTGTAGCATTTTAGTTGAAATGTGTCTTATCGTTTGGGCCGTCAAAGTAATTCTAAGATATCAAACCATAATTAAGTTTTCCCTCCAGGCAAAAAAAGGGTTCTTTTATAAAAATTATACCACGTACGACCACACTGTGGAACGAACTGCCTGCAGCGGTATTTACGGACCAATACGACATCGGAACCTTCAAGTAAAGGGCGTATAAATCCCTCAAAGGCCAGCAACGCTTCTGTGACCTTCCGGGTGTTGCAGGTGTCTATGTGCGGCGGTGATCACTAAACATCACGTGACCCGATGGCTCGTTTGCCTTCCTCTTTCATAAAAAATTTTTTAAAGTACGTTGGATTAAAAAAAGCGACCGCAATACGATCGAGTACTAGATAATATTGACAGATATTTTTCGTTCGTTTGTGTATTCGCAAATTTTAATTAACACAGACGTATATTTGCACAAAAGGATAAAAACCGTTTCAACATGTGTTGCGTGTTCAAACAATAGGCTTTTGGATGTGATTAAAACGGTTTTATTTGACGAAGAACCGTTCTTGAAGAATATTCTACGCCTATCTGGTACTACGCCGCTAGTCCGCCTCATAGAGGTTTCGAATTCGATTCTGAGCGTGGATAAATACATGTTTTATAATTTGTATGTAAAGTTATATGCAGTATGAAAAGTTATTTAGAGATTATAGAGTTTGTGTGTTGATTACCCACTTTTAGGCAAGCGGCCCACCTGATAGGAAATGGTTACCGCAGCCTATGGACGCCTATAACACCAAGAAAGTTACAAAAGTGTTGCCAGCGTTGTTAAGTATAGTAGCAACATGTTTATACTTGTACGGAACCTAATTCTAATCCCTGGAAATTCGAGAATCAATAAAAATTTCGCAAAATACAAACATAACACTACGGTCAATGATAATAATAGGTAAGCACCCTTTGTCCAATATTTGCTCCATCATCTTTTGGGCAAAATTCCCGGGACCAAACGAAAACTATTTTAAGAAACGTTACCTATATTTGTAGTGGTATGAGTCTGCTGCATCCTTTTTTAACAAACTTGGAACTTTGGACGTACCACACTCCCACAGAAGACCGACGCCTGAATGGCGGTTATCAGCCGTCGTGCTCCGTCCGGTGAGTGGGAGAGCCGGGGGCCCAACTTCTCCGCCCTCCCTAAGTGGGAAGGGGGGAGGTTTTTTACAGCCCGGCAACGCTTCTGTAACCCCACGGGTGTTGCAGTTCTCTATGGGCGGCGGTGATCACTTAACATCTCGTGACCCGCCTGCTCGTTTGCCTCCCTCTGACATAAAAAAAAAATCACGTGACCCGCCTGCTCGTTTATTAATTAAGGTTCGTACATGCTAAATGTTACCCTCATTAGAGTTTTGATGAAACACCTGAATCGATTTTCCATTTAAATACCATTTTGGTCGAAGAAACATTTGAATAAAAATAGTTATTAAATTAATCATTAAAAAAGAATTAACTAATTCTATAAAATAAATGACTGTATATTGTAATCAGCAAAAATTCGACTTGGTCAGCAAGCACAACAAAAAAAGAAAAAAAATGCAAATATATATGTTTCTTGAGCAAAATATAATTACAGGTAATTTCCATTAAAAATTCTTCTCTGAATAATACACGCTTCAAATTAATAATTCCTGTTTTTCATTGCAGGGGCAAATGAGATGAAATTTATATTAGTGTCTGAAAAACATCCTCGAGGAACAAACAAGCAATCTAAGCAATGCAATTACAAACTAGTTGCGAACAGCAATCACTCGCTCGACGCAACAACTACTCAAACCAACTCAAACAATTCACATTGGTCAAGTGTATAAATTGCAAGAAAAAATTGCACAAATATATCCTTATTATTATTGATATAAAAAAATATCCAGATTAATTAAATTATATACAACTAGCTGATGCCCGCGACTTCGCCCGCGTAGATTTTACTCTAGTACAATAAATTATATCCCTCGGGAACCGTACATTTTTCTGGCATAAAAAGTAGCCTATCTTTTAATCCAGGTCATAGTCCATCGATGTGCCAAATTTCATCTAAATCCTTTTGGTAGTTTTTGTGTGATGCGCGTACAAGCATAAAGACAGACAGACAGACGGACAGCAGACAGACAAAAATTCTAGAAACAATCGTTTTGGCTTCTATAGGTCCTTTAAAGAGCCGCTATATATTTTTTTCTTAAATATCTCCCATGTACTGACATAGCTCAGTAACAATTTTATTATATGTATAGATGGCAAATTTGTTTTCATTTACATCAACATTTACAAAGTTCTTACAAATAGAGCGAAACTTAATAAGATTGGCAATATTAAGCAAAATTACGAAAGCTACACAAACATGAAGTATCTATTGTGTTACAACGTACAAAAGTTCAGTTGCAAATACGTATAAAATCCAGTGGGAAAATTTAATAAAACTCCCCATAATTTGTCAAAATTTACTCTACCTTGTACCAATATTGGAATAACGCCTGTTAATTACCGCGGCCGAGGTGAGAACTGGCCATATAAAATAAAATAAACCAGCCGGGAGGGTGCGCTAAAACGCAGGGCAATCATTTAAAAAGTCAAACACAACCTTTGTGCCACAGTGTAAAACAATTACGTTCCTCGTCTGCCACTTGCGTACGTTTGTCAAGTAATTAGCGTTTAACTTGGATACTGTGGCGCGAACCACGAGCGGAGCGATTGAAGAATCTTGTCCTCGGTAGTAGGACCGTAGTTGCTATATAGATTTGATTACTCTGACATTTTCTATGAGAACTCATTGGATTTCAATGTTTTTTTTCATGTCAGAGTGAGGCAAACGAGCAGGCGGTTACGAGATGTTAAGTGATCACCACCGCCCATAGACAACTGCAACACCCGCGGGGTACCAGAAGCGTTGCTAGCCTATAAAAAACCTCCGCCCTCCCCATTTGGGGAGGACGGAGAAGTTGGGCCTCCGGATCTCCCACTCACCGTACGGAGCATGGCGGCTGATAGCCGCCATTCAGGCGTCGTTCTTCTGTGGGAGTGTGGTAAATACTTCCCCGGACGAGCCAGCCCATTCATGCTGCAGGCTAACAAAGCAAGCAGCAGGCCCCACACCACTACAAGTAGTGGCTCCATACCACTACAAAGTAGTGGCTCCATACCACAAAAAAATACATTATAGAAGTATAGGTGGTAATAGGGTGGTACATTATAGTTCAGTTACACATAATTAACCTTTATACACAAGTAAAATTTAAAGGTTTTACAAGACTAAATGCAATTAACAAAAGTCAATTTTACAACTCATTCAGATTGTTTAACATTATTACCGCTGTCTCTCATCACATGCACCACAAGTGCATGAAAAATGTTAATATGAACTACCTCACTTTACCAGGTTTCTATGTATTCCCATGCCACGCCCACGCTTGTTGGCCCAACGCGTTAACTCGAATAAGTCAGGGCCAATCGTAATGCGTTGCTTCTTACTTTTGTTTTTAAGGTCTTAAGGTCCATAAATTAAAATAGTCGTTGTGAAATCCTTCTATCCTATCTTATGATTTTTTTTTAATGTCAGCGGGAGGCAAACGAGCAGGCGGGTCACGAGATGTTAAGTGATCACCGCCGGCCATAGACAACTGCAACACCCGCGGGGTTACAGAAGCGTTGCC